>APFE030640021.1:6832-29934 GCA_000404065.3 Pinus taeda
GATGATTCATTTAACTTAGGCAAAGAGGGTTTTTTAGCCATTTTGAGGAGCATGAGCATAGGTGAATATGGTTTCACAACACAGTAGGGAGACTGGCATGATGGCAGTGACATTTTACTGTGTAACAACCATATTTTCCTTGAACACATCTAATCTTTGCTAACACTCTTCATTCCAACAGAATGTAGCATCGTTCTTTAGCAGCTTCTCCATCGGCATAGTAATCTGGGCATAACTTTTAATGAACATTCTATAGTATCTCGTATGCCCCAAAATTTCACGCAGCTGTTTCACACTTCTTGGTGCCTCTAAATTAATTATAACTGCTATATTAGTTGGGTCCACCATTAATCTTTGTCTACACACCACATGGCCTAGCAAGATTTTGAGGGGAACATAGAACAAACATTTCTTCAACTTGAGCGTGATCTGATACCTTTGGCATGTGTCCAGCATCAAGTGTAGGCTAGCTACATGGAGAGTCTTTATACCCGGTAAGCACATGTGGGGTGGGGGAGCCCTTATATTGAAAGCTTTCACCAGCCCAAACATCGATCAATCATCAAAGTATACCTCCAAAACTTGTGAATGATGTCCTTAAATGCCACGATGACTACGCACGGAAAGATCGCTGGTGCATTCTTCAATCCAAAAGTCATTAAGGTATACTGAAAGCACCCCCACTCAGTGGAGAAGGTCATCTTACTTCTATCCTTTGGTGTGATCGTGATCTAATGGTACCCTGAGAACACATCCGTCAATGAATATGCTTCCTGTCCTCCTACATTATCCAACACTTCATTGGTGAATGGAGTTGGAAAAGGATCATGCACACAAGTGTCATTTAGCTTCCTGAGATCTACGCATATCCCAATTTCATCCTTATGCTTCCTTTCCTAAGCTACTATTAGGCTCACCCAATCAGACTCTTCCACTAGTTCAATAATACTTGCCACAAGTATTTTATCCAACTCTAAGCGAACCCTTTCTTTATACTTTGGATTGAGGCGGTAAGGCCTCTACTTGATTGACTTTGTGTCCAGTTTCAATGTAATTTTCATAACTCCTAGGTCCCCTATTAGCCCCTTTAGGTTTGAGAACTTCGTAGGGAACAAGTCCTAGTATTCGTGGAGCAATTCAGTGAGCTTATCTACTATTGCATCATCCCAGTAGTCCCCAATCTTTGCAAATTTCGGTTCTGCCTCTGTCCCAATGTTCACTTGTCTTGTTTTTAGTGTCATGGTGATATCTAGATTGTCTATTTGTGACCCTTCAACTTCACAGTGACCTTCTGTCTCTAGGATATTAATGTTCCTCGGATCTTCATATTCTTATTCAATAGTCACATTGTAGCACTCCATTGCATGGTGCAGCTGGGTGGTCAAATCTAGTTGAATCAAATCCAAGGGATCCTGGGGTATTATGAAGATCACTGCTTTGACCTCTTGCAATGCCTCATCAATGCACTCAAACCCATCCTCAAAGTTGAATGCAATCAAGGACCCTTGTCTCAAAATATCCCATTCGTTCGTGCCATGGTAGAGCTTTGTCTCCAAGTACCAATTCATAGGTATCACATCCAAGGTGTGACAGAACATATGCACCCACTCAGCTTGCGGTTCTACTTCATAAGAATTGATCCATTTGGATAAGTGATTGCACAAATCACTCCTTCCATCATATTTATCTGTAAATCATACTTGTGGGTGACCAAACTACACCTTCATCATTCTTCTATATTCTTGCCATCCATTGAACTTAACTTTATGTTTACCCTACCATCTTGCAGGTGTAGCACACAGAGCCAAGTCCAAGGCTTGAAAGTGATGCTTCTCTGACATTCCCCTTTCAAATGCATCCAGAAATTTATCAACATAAGTTAAACCATCATAGTAAGGCAGACTTCTTACCTCCAAAGATATGCAGCGCATCGATTTGGTCATCATGTTACATTGTAGCATAGATACTTTGTGCAATCTATTATGCCAGTGTTTCAATTCCTCATTTGAGTCTGATGAGAAAGAGCTTTCACGGTCCCATGCAAGATGTGCATCAGTTGTTAGATTCACCCAATCTTGATCTTGCGTTGTTATCTTATAAATCTGGTCCAAATCGTCATCAATCTCGTACTTGCGGAATAGTTAAGTGTAGTGTGGTCCTTCTGCAAGGTCCAATGGTACTACTACATGGAGAAATTTTCTTTCAAATGACATCATCTACTTCTTTGAATTAATCACGCCATTCATGTTGATAGCCCAGTCGATCCCAAGGAGTGCAGGGTAGGGATTGCTGTCATCCACAATCTCTATCACTTCAAAATTGGCCAACGCGCTCGTGCCTTTGATATCGACTATTACACCATGTAATATTACTATGGGGATAATCTTTTGCTGATTTGCCATCCTCAACTGAATATGAGATCACTATAGCGTATGTCTCCCCATTCTCTCCCATGTTTGTTTAGGAAAAACATTCGCGTCGAACCCTAGATCCAGAATGACTTGGTCCATCTCATATTCTCCTATCCACGTGGTGAGTCTCATCTCCTTCCCTGTTCTTGCCTTATGCTTACCAATCTTCCTAACTATTTGATGTTATCACTCAGGTTGTTCCCTGCCTCCTAAAGGGAATATGACCGAGGTAACCACTAACCAATCTTTTAGCTGCAGGTCCTAGCCTACCTGCAACTAGAGAGGGCTCTCTCTTTGTAATTTAGTTTTGTTTTGGAGTATTTTAGGCTAGTTATGATGCACAAGGTTTTGATTTAAGTTTGTTGGATGGTGATTTTAAGCAGAGCTGAGGTGTAAGTCTAAAACGGTCTGTTTCATTGGGCAATGGAGTCAATGATGGTGTACTGCTGGAAGTGTTTCTTGGGGAAATGGTAATGCTACAGAGCAGGATAGGCAATCTAGGAACAATTTTCAAATCTGAAATGATGGAATGAAGTCAGGGAATGAAAGGAAATCAAGAGTCTTTCATTATGCTGACAGAGGGAAAGTGTATGAATATTATCTAGGAACAATTAAGAATTCCTAAGTAGTATTCAAAATGAAGGAATTAGTGCAAACATGAGCAGTTAAGAATTCATATTTATGACTAATTCTGAAGAAAACACGATGAATAACAGAGATTGAACATAGGGTGTATTTAAACAAATCCTGGGCTATTCTTCTTCTCTGTTACCAAGATTATGGAACATATGTGAAATTTGTAAACGCAGATAACATAAAACACAGTTTAGAATAACTTATTGATCCATAGAATGACACAGGAATTCTGTAGCAAGTCCGAGGGCATCAAATCCACATCTAGACGATCATCAACAGTGAACTTCAACAGGTTTTGTATTAAAACAGTCTGATAGTTTACAACGCAGTCCAGAAAGAAAATGACCAACCAACAAACTTAAATCAAAACCCTCTACATCATAACTAGCCTAAAATACTCCAAAACAAAGCTAAATTACAAAGAGAGGGCCCTCTCTAGTTGCAGGTAGGCTAGGACCTGTAGCTAAAAGATTGGTTAGTGGTTACCTCGGCCATATTCCCTTCAGGAGGCAGGGAACAACCTGAGTGATAACATCATTGGCGACTCCACTGGGGACCTGAATGACTGTTTGTTACTACTGTTTATTTTCTAAAACTACAGATGGAGCGTGAAGTTAGCCAGGTAGCCTCTGAAACTGTTCTTGCTGTACATTTACAGGAGTAAGTAAAAGCTACTTCAGTCAATCTCTAGTCTAGTTTTAGGCTTTAAACAGCTGTCCCAAAGATTTGTTCAGTTTTCCTGTTTCAACATATTCAAATGAAAGCCCAAAGCCTCTTATTTTCCAAAAGAATTTCCTGTAAGATATTGTCTAAAGCTGTGATCCCTAAACATTTCCAGAAAATACCAAAAACAAATTTAGAAGCTGGCTCCAAAGAAGAAAACTCGTTATACAAGATCAAATCCTGATCCAAATCCTCCAGCTATTTTTCAAAATCCTAATTCGATCCCTAAAACCCTTAGAAGTCAAGAAAAACAAGAAAATTCTGTTGATTTAAACCTTGAAATAGTTCAACAAAACTATATCCAAACTCCTGCTAAAGCATCAGTCCGTCCTCACATTACTGCTGCCTCTCCTAGTTCTTCATCCACTTCTCAAAGCATCTTTTCCACTCCTCCATCCGCTCCACATACTTCCACTGTTGGCCCTGTTGTTCCAGCTATTCCACTCCTTCCTGCTGTCCCATTTATCCCTGTAAACATGGCCAACAGATACGCTCCCTTGCAGTTACCTAGAAATCCTAGGGCTATGCCCCAGGATTATCAAAACAAGATCACCTATTTTGATGGTGCTAGTTCCTATACAGCTCAACAGCACACCAAGAAGATGCAGGATTATTTTGAGAATTATGAAATTGATGATGATGATGTGAGAATGAAAATATTTGTCCAAAGCCTAACTGGTGATGTGACGACCTGGTTTAGGACACTTGCTGCAAACTCTATAACCAACCCTGAGGCCCTATATCAAGCCTTTTTAAACAGATGGGAAAATAAGAAAGACCGTTTACACATCTTAACTGAATATGACAATCTAAAAAGGGGCCACAAGAAACCGTTCAAGAATATTCTGCTAGGTTCAACAATGTATACAATGCCATCCCACAAAACCTTAGACCTCCACCTGACTTAGCCTTGATCAAATTCCTGAATGGATTTGATCCTGACATGGCATATCATCTGAGGGAAAGAGCCCCTCCAATCTTAGAAGACATGTAGAATATAGCTATTAGTGTGGAGGCAAACCTGATTTCTAAAAGAAATCGGGCAAGAGCTGAAAGAAGAATAACTTTCAAAGAGAGAGCCCTCTCTGGTTGCAGATTGGCTAGGATCTGCAGCTAAAATATTGGTTAGTGGTTACCTCGGCTGTATTCCCTTTTGGAGCCAGGGAACAACCTGAGTGATAACACTATGCACGATCCATACAAAGTGTTTTCTTTCCCTTCACACTTATTTATCAACTCATGTAACCCTTTCACAACCTTGCTATCATGCAAAAACTTCATATAGGTCTCTAAGAAATTAGTAAGCATGGAAGGGTCCATTTCTTTAGGTGGATTTTCCTGACTTCCTGAGGTAGAGGCCTCAGCGAAGCTTTTCTTTGCTTCCATGAAGGTTTCCTTCACGTGCTCCAAATCAAATCCAACCTACTTTTCTGGAGCTTTTCATACCCATTCACCATCTTCAGGCTTCTTCCCCTTGTCTTCGCCAGTTGTCGTTCCACTTTGTAGAAATATGTTCACATTAGGATCCTCGTCGCAGGGTTCGACCCTCATCATCAACAGATTCTGGGTAGGTTGCTAAGGTTGTGCCCCCTTTTCACATATATTAGCTAGTAACATAGGGCAGTATTCTGTTGCATGGTCAAACTGAGTGCAATATCTGCATGACAGGCCTGTTGGGTTTGTGCATTCTCGTACCTAGTGTCCTAGCCCCCACAGTTGTAGCAAATCACTTGTCCTCGACCTCTACCAGGTCCTCCTCCACCTCGTCCTCGTCCGCACCCATGAAATCCTCCTCTCGCTCCCCCAACGCCTTGATCTAGAGGCCGAGTCTCTACCTGCACCCTATATGTAGGTGTCCTATCCATCATTAGCTCATAGCTATGATAGTTACGCTCATCATGACATACCAATTAATAGAAATTACATAAGAGTTGTTGCAGTGTCTATACAAATTTCTACAGCAGGTGACAATTGTCTATCACATGTTTTCCAGCCACCTAACAGATAACACACCATAGCGTTGGCCTTGCTTGATATTCTAGCCTTAGAGGCATCGATGCTCCTGCTGTAACATAATTCGCGAAGAATGGGTAGTGATCTTTGTCATGCCCCTAGAGTTTAAACTTCAGGCACCAAACTTCTTTGTGCACCTCTAGCCGAACTTCTTTATCCTTATTCAAACTTTGGAACTCTAGGTAAAGGTCCTGCAACTACACGTGAATCTGCTAAACTCCCAAATTAGCATCCTGCATCAGCGTCTCATGCAATCTCATTGCAATCTCCAGGGCTTCCACTTAGGTCCCACTCTTTTTCTGCGATAACGAAACCCTTAGATGAGGCAAGAGTAAGGCCACAAACCATTGGTAGTGCTGCCCATCCGTAAGATTCATGTTGGCTTCGCAAATTGTGCACTTCAACCTCTTATCTAAATCCCAGGGTGTCTCACCAAGCTTAATCATTATCTCCTTTAATCCCAATTGAACTTCAAATTAGGTCTACTGAACTCCTTATTCAATGCGGTCTGAATATCTGCTAATGAAGCCATCAGGTTATCAGTGCAATACTTAATGTACCATGTGAGCATGTGTTCCTGTAAAGCCGTGACCAACGTTGCTTTCTTAATCTTATCATCTGTTATACCCCGAGCCTCTGTTCCCGACCCCTTGAACACATGCAATTTTATTGAATTCACCATATTTCGTGGTGGAGGAGGTGGTGGCGGTGTGGGCGAATGTGTATGCAGTGGAGGTGAAGATGGAGGTGGTGTGGGTGGATGGGGTATTTGCATGAACCCTTGTCTTATCAATTGAACAACGCTCTACGAAGAAGCCTGTGATGCTTCCTCGTCATCACTTAGAGGAGATCCAATCAGTGGGCTATATTCAAGGTGTGTTTTCCCTCTATCCCTGAAGATCTTTCCACTTCATGTAGCTCCAAACATCAAGGTAGCTGCATAACCCACTTTTCACACAAGAGAATATTACTCCAAGTATTCAAAGACCTTAAATACTTACCTTGCGGTCCCTTGAAGAAGTGGTGTGCTACTTCACTGTAACTGACCGAAGTATCGACCACAAAAACTATCATGAATCATCCTATGATACGATTGAGCCAATGATCGATTGTGCGTGCGAGCTTATCTTCTGAGGCTTCCAATCTCCACACTAACTCCGAGGTCCACACTGTCGGATCGTCAAGCCTCCACCTTCCTTGGTCATTTGCTAATTTAATGATCCACTCATATAATTCCACCGAGAAGGAACAAAAGAATATTTTGTGTATCTCTATGTATAGATATCTATCCAACCACTGTTCTTTTGTCAATCGTGGGTTCTTGTCCTCTTGCGCTGCGAATTTGTGGATATTCCTACCTAGCTAGTCTTCAATTTCCTTCTTAGTTGAATTCCAGTGAGGCGACATCACACATCTCTTTATGCAGGTCCTGGTCCTGACAATGAAACCATTTGTTGGCTTAGTGGGCCCTGACCCAGGTTCAACATTAATTAGCCAAGAAAATCCCTACACTACTGTCCCTTTCGGCATCAACCCATGGAGTGCGAATTGAACTCTTACCCAAAGCAGTATGGGGGGATGCATAAGCCAATTTTCTGCACCCATAGATGGTAGTCATGTCGTTTTATACCCTAAACCTATCTTTGCATAGATCGATAAGCCTTTTAGGGCTTATCAATATACTTCTCTTATTTGGCTTCTAGACCTTTGTGAATGTCTACGATCATCCTTCGTGGACCCTAGACAGGTGATTTATGTATTTACGCGCTCCTGTAAGTGTTCTTACCTCTGTATTTACCCTGATTGGCTTACGTATCTGATAACTTCAAAATGTATTAAGATATTCTCCATGTAAACATATATTAGTACTTGCATTTCATATAGATGTGTGCATGAATACAACATTAAATCATAAACCCAATATTCTTCATAACATAATTGCATGCATTCATAACAGAAGTAAATAGATCAACACATGTAATTCCAGAATAATCTTCTTTATTAAGGCCTTAAATATTCTTTACAGACTCTAACTATCCTACGCACATAACTGTAGGAGTCCATGCACTCAGCTGCAGATGTCTACCCTAGGACTCTGTGCAGACATTTGCAGAGCCTCCTTCCTACGCTAAGACTCTTCACTCTTAGCTCTTACTGACCCATTACCAAATCTAATTTTAACTTCCAAATCTTGCCTTAGACTCTTCTAAGACTTCCTTTCTTATACAATCCCATGGCCCGTGGACCATGGGTAGATCTCCTAAAGCTGGCGTGACTTACATAAACAAAAGATAGAAACCCTTTATGACACTTTACATCTTTGCACTCCGTGACCAAAAAATGCGGAGACTTTACACTTTTTTATACAAAAACTTGGGCTTTTAACCCCTAGGGGGCCTGTTCCCAATAGAAGCCCTAGGGGACTAAATTCCACTTCGATGAGTAAATCAAAGTAGATCAAGGCCTAAGCAGGATGAGATAGAGGGTAAATAACCCAACAAACAACTCTCAGCAAAACCCAGAAATAGATCTGATAAAAACCATGAAATCTTAAAATCACAGGTATTGACCTGTTTTTAGGTGGGATCACACTTTTTGGGTTGAAAGGTGCGCTCTGGACTCTAGATCACACTTTTTGGGCTAAAAAATGCAATTTATGCTCCTTGATACTCAGTCGAAAAATCTCGGAAAAGACTGATGTCTTTGTCGTGGCTGGTTCCCGTGACCTGCAGAGAAGACCAAAACACTTGCAAAAGTAAGAAATTAAACAGATCTAGGGTTAAAAACCTATAAAACGACATTAAGAGATTGAAAAAAATCATCCAATGGAAACCAAATATACAAAGAATAGATTTTATTATAACACTTGTGAAGGGAACAAATAAATGTTATGAGTCCCCCTCTATGGGATGGGTTCTTGGCTATCCTCAAACATCTTCAGATTTTTGATAGAGTCTCTCTCCTCTATAATGTATAACCTAGAAAATAAAATGTTTGAGCTCAATGGGAACTCAAATGGAAAAATTATGGTGGTGGACAATGAAAATAATCAGAGTTACAACAGTGAGTGCAACAATGAAAATAATGAAAAGTGAATAATGAATGGAAAACCCTTCTATTTATAACAAAATATTGAGTTGTCCTCGAATAATGAGCAATAATAAAATATTATTAACCCGATTATTGGAATAACCACTTGGAATATTTTATTATATTTGGTTAGGAGGGAAAAAGTATTTAAACTATTATTTATAAATAATAAATAAATAAATAAATGGTTTATTTATCATCTCAAGAAATTGGGTAAGGAATAATAAACAAATAATGATTTATTTAATTATTCCTGAGGGATTTAGTCAAATTTGACAAGGAATAATAATTAATTAGTGATTAATTAATTATTCCTAGAGAAAAATAAGATAATTAATAATTTATCTGTTGATTTTTCATAACTGGGTCAAATATGACAAGGAATATTAATTAAACAATGGTTTAATCAATTATTCCTAGAAGATAATAAAATAAATAGTGATTTATTTAATTATTCTTCATGGGTTTAATTATAAATTACTTTAATAAATGTGGTTTATTAAGTAATTTCTCACAGTGAAAGCAATTTTACTATGGTAAAATTTGCCTTACATGGTGTACTTCAATCCATCTAGTAAATTAGGCTAGATGATCAAGTTTTTGGGGATAACATAAGTGTCTACATTTACCTTCCTCAGAGTACTCTTCTTCCTATTTGTGACTGGGCCATCTTAGAGGGTGAGGCTAGTTTTGGATAACAATAGTTTTTGAGAGTGAGATTTATAGATTCTATGCTACCATTGTGATCCATATTTGAGGGCTTCATGTTGTTGTGATTCCTTCTTAATTATAGTGGGGAGAATTTGCGAGGATGGGTAGAGGAGAAACAAAGATTGAGGTATATTGATGTACATTAATTTATATGGTTAATGAAATCTATGTTCCTTCCCCTTATATCAACATTTTCAATGATTTGTATCTGTAATTTCTAGATGTTTTAAGCTGACAAAATTCTGTGGAATATCACTTGTCAGCATTGTTTGTTTGTGTTTGCATGCAGGATTTGGCCAGAAGCAAATCAAAGGGATCGCTTGATTGGAGCATAAGGATTTTGCAGCAGGCCCAAAACC
The DNA here is from genome assembly GCA_000404065.3 of Pinus taeda. Taxonomy (NCBI): domain Eukaryota; kingdom Viridiplantae; phylum Streptophyta; class Pinopsida; order Pinales; family Pinaceae; genus Pinus; species Pinus taeda. The sequence goes on from APFE030640021.1 coordinate 16,776, forward strand.
CTTCACCAACCTGTGAGGAGGCAAGTTACTCACTTATCTTTTATAACATTAGAAATTCCATAGAAGTTGCATGCATGGTCATCAGGATTGGGAATTTTTGTTGGATTTTCTTCACCATTCTTTTTGTTGTCTGGCGTTCTCAATCAAGCACGAGACCACAGAGAAATAACACCTTGTGTGTATAATTTAGAGCAATAAAATGCTTCACTTGCATATGTTAGAAAATTATATATTACAGAGCAATGGAACACATAGAATATTGCATAAATATAAACACAGAAAATGCATAAAATCATAGAGACATAGATATATGTGGTTAACCTAGTTTGGGCTACGTCCACCTTGAAAAACCAGTCCTTCCTTTCTATGATTCAGCAAAATGAAGAGACACAACCTACAATAGATCCACTGTAATATCCTCTGTTTTCTCTTACAGTCTCACCTCTCTGTTTCTCGCTTGGAGAATACACATCTATTGCACAGCCTCAATACAATGCCCTCATATAAAGAGAGGGGTTTCCTTCTAGGGAAAAAAACCCTAAACTAAACATAAGTTCTACCATCAGATTATCCGCCTAATGGACGGCCTAGATTGACTAGAAATTACTATACTTTTACAATGCAATTTTACATCTATTTTCAGCTTCGGGGGTGCTGCCCCTGAAACACCCGCCGAGGGACCGCTGGCCCTCGGACCCCCCATCTGGGGGGGATTGGCCCCCCCGAACCCCCGCAAGGGGGACAAGTCTCCCCCGCACCCCCTCGCGTGGAGGGGTGTACAAACTTCCTAGGGTATGCATCCGGCTAAAACAAAGACCTCTAAATAATCATGCTCCACACCCAACCGCATATACCTACAAGTGTTTGTTATAGGTTCTTTGTAAGAGCTTAAACCCACATTGTGTTTTTGGCCTCCCTTACTTCTCATATATATAGAGGAAGAAGGGAGTCCTCATTATCGTCACCATACTCTTCTCTTTGTACTTGTCTTCTTGGAGTAATTCTCTAGGGTTCATGAGTTCATGAGGAAACCATTATAGAAGCTATGGAATGGAATGAGAATGCCTTAGTTTGGAGTTTAATTTCTGACAAAGGTTTACTATTGTGGAGGAGAGTCCACAGTTGAGTTCATACTCATGAGTTTAAATGTGAACGAGATAAAAGTGTGCACTAGTCTTCTCTCTCTCTCTCACACATTCTTCACTTATAGGTAATATCTCTTTTTGTCTCTCTCTTGTTATTCACTTGTAGTTGGTATCTCTCTCTTAGAGTTTTTAGGGTTTCTTAGTTTTCTTGGTGTATATCATAACATGTTGGTTGTAGACATTGATTAACTTCCCAATTCTAAGGTCTTGTTTTTAGTTACCATTGGACCCCAATTCTTGACATGAGGTGTAGGGGGGATTGCTTGACTAGTATCATTTCCAAGGGGTCCAAGGGGGAAAATGAAAATTATTTGGAGCCCCCCTAGCAGGGGTTTGGGGGTAGTGCTCCTGAAGATAATTTTTTGGAAAATTTTCCTTGTAAAATATATAATTTTATAGTCAATCTAGGTCGTTCATCATTAGGTTTGGATAAACATTGTACATAAGAGTTTTGGGTAACCATTATACATAATAGTTCACAATGCCATATTTCTTTTTTTCTTTTGAAAAACTTACGATTGAAAACAAATCGAAATTAATTCCTGACCTTCATTATAGTTCAATTTTAAATTAACAGGGATCTCTTTCTTTGTAATTCATCAAACCAAAGATTAGGCAAATTGTCTGAACAAGGATCCTCGAAAAGCTCCAACATGTTATTGATTAATGATAAATACATATTTATTACAAGGTGAAATGGTTCTCGAACTATTTGGATTGTTAATTTTCCCAGCGTCCTTTTCATTACATAATTACAACTAATACTATTCACCATATTCTCATAGGATTAAGGTATCTAACATTCCCTCCCAATTTTAAGGGGTGTTTGTGATCCCAAGCATTGTTCTGAACTTTTCAAATTTTTCTCTTCTAAGTTCTTTGGTGAAGATGTCTACAATTTTCACATTTGTGGAATAATTTCTTAAATGAATAGTTTTGGCCTCTACATGGTATTGAATCAAATTATACGTAGTGTTGTTGTGCTTGGTTTAATCATGGAATCTCGGATTCTTGGCCAAATTGAGTGAAAACGTATTGTTGACAGGTAGAGGAGTTGAGTTCTCTTGTTTCTCCTACAAGTATTCAAGTATTTGCTTGAGCCACACAATTTCCTTTGTTTCTTCTGTAGTTACCACATATTCTACCTTCGTTGTGGAACCTATCGTGACTAATTGTTTGCCTGACTTCCACGAGACAATGAGGATCCTAAACTCATGAGATATCCTAAAGTTGATACTCCATTTTCCTTCTCTTCATTGAACACGGAATCAAAATGTGTAATAAGATTGAATTCATGCACCTTGGTGTACTTCAACCCATAATATTGAGTTCCCTTTAAGTATCTCACGATTTCTTTTGCAACAAACCAATGTCCCTCACATGGTTTTTGCATGAATCTAGAAAGGATGCTTAAAAAATATGAGATGTATGGTCTAGCAATGGTGAGGTAGATGAGACTTCCTAAAAGTTGTTTGTATTTCGTTGCAACCTCAAATTATTTCCTTTCTTTCAATGTAAGCTTCACGTTCCATTCCATTGGAGTGGGCAGAGATCAACATTCTTCCTTGCCAAATCTATTCAATAATTATGTCGTAGCTGCTATAACTCCACCCAAAATTTTTCAACAATATCAAATTTTTGTTCCCCATGTGCTTGTCAAGGTCCCAAGGGTTTGGTTTATGTCTTTAAATTAGTTAAATTTTCCAATGACCCAATTGTCATCAAATCCTATTGTTGCTTATTATTTCATGATGCATATTCTATATATTCCCCTTGACTCATCTTGGATCTTGATCTTATTGATCCATGAAGGTCTATGAACCTATCGTCTTGCCCATACATCCTTCAACCCATAGACTATCATGGTTGAGATTAAAGGACTAAACCATTTGACTTGATCCTCATATTTTAATTTATATCACCCAGCTCGAACCCCATCAACATTTAATGACATTTTCAGTTATATTGGTCTCATCATCATGTTAGGAGGTGAATTGTGCATTACTCCCCTTAAACATTCATGTGCTTGAGTGTTGAATAAAAATTGTTTATGTACACAAAATTAAGCCTTCAAAATTTCACCTTTTGCATTGCATGTATATAGCTCTTTCAGGAGACACCTTTAAAACATTCTTATCATATAGATTTGCAAAATTACTTATAAGTTTCTCATATTTTGCAAAACTCTGTTCACCCAATTATATAATACTTCCATTTCCATTATCTTTGTACATATAAAACCTCAGCACTAAAGTTTGCAAAAGCCCCTTTTATGTCACATAATTTTATTAATTTATATTATATTATGGCGTGCAAGTTAATATTTCAAGCTACACCATTTAAAGAGATTTTGGAAAATGGTTTCATATAACATGAGTACATCAAGGTCTGACTAATTAAAAATAGAGCTGTAGAGTCCTTATAAAGAGCTTCGATAATTGGTGATAGGTTCAGAAAGGCATATCACCAACTTGATTCACTTGGATATGAATTGGAAGACCATAAAATGTCGTTAGGAAGTTCGTTGCCGAATTGGAATTGGGTAAATCAACTCAAAATATTGGAATAAATATGATCACACCTATTCTAAAACTTGTGATGAAGGATATATTCATACCATACGATGAGAACATGGAAATGAACTAGGATACAAGAATATAAGATGCATTCATAGTTCTAGCACATAGAATGAAGATAATGTAATGTAGTGGAAGGATAATAGCACATGTGGCAAGGTAATATAACATCATTACATTATAATGTTTTGGAAAGTATTGCATTGAAATTCATATATTAATTACTTTGTGCGAAATTAGATCAATAACATGAAAGGAGTGTTTCATATTAAAGACTATAGGCAGCAACAATGAAATGAATTGATGCCTATGTTGCAACCAAGCTAAAAAATAAAGGGGAGGGGAGGGCAGGGGAGGCGGGTGCGATCAATGGATAATGTGAATTAGTGAATAAAGCACTACAAAAGCTATTACATACACTAAAAGAATAAGAAAGTGCTAAAATAAAAGAGATCACAATGGGGTGTGATCACCGCAATGGTATTAATGCATGCTACATAATTGTATATGGATGCATGAGATCACATATACCAGCCCATGTGAAGCTCCATGCAATAATGTGACACCATGAAAGATATATGGGAAATACCATATATAGGTCTATGATTGAAATTGAGGGAAAGTGATGTTGTAAACAATGTTATAAGGATATCATTTAACAAATGCATGGTTATTTACTAAAACATATGTAACACACATTATATCAAATTGCTAGAAAGACATGACAAAAAATAAACATTGCAAAGGATACACTTGGAAAGGCCATATGAAGAGGTGTTGTGATATATGTGTATATTGGAATAATACATTGGTGGATGAATAAGTGGTAGCAATGAGAATAAAAAATAGCACAAAAATACGATGATATTATGTTAGAAGGGGAGAAATAGCCATCATATACATCAGAATGTCGTAAAGGTATAATGTCAAAAAGGGTTGCAAAACGATGATACATTGCATGCGATTGGAAATGTACAAAATAATTAAAGGAAAGCTAAAGGATGAGATTGCACACAATCAATTGGTCAACTTCAAACTCAAAATCAAACCCTTATTCCAAGGATGTGAACTCTTTCAAGTTTCATGAGATTAATCATATTGAGCTATCTCCCAGAGAAATCATATTGAGGAATGTCATAGAAAAATAGTTATTATAAAAATTTTTCTTTTGTTAAAGGGAATGTTTTTAATCCAATGTTCTAATCATTGGTTGTATTCTCTAAGGATTGATGCAGTCAAGTTAAATATTGTATAGACATGTGATCTCAATTATTGGCAAATATTGTATAGTCAACTTGGCACCATGACCCTCGGGCAGAGTGAAGACATTGTCAAGTTTCTTGAAGAAAAATGTCATTCTACAAGAATAAAAGTCAAATCTCATTGAGTCCCCCCTTTATCATAGTGTAAATATATTATTCTTTCATAAATGAAAAAATATTATAGTCATAAAGGGGCCAAAAGTAACATTAAAGGTCCAAGTGAAGATGAGAGTCATGAAGAATATGAAAGGTCATAAGGAAGGTGAAAGGTCACTCCCCACTTCTATAAATGTAACCTCATACTTCATTCAAATCATTTTAGCACTTAATCTAGGCTAGTAATAGGATTTATATTTTGTGCTCAAGGAGTTGAAGGAATTTGTTGTTGGTAGCCTGTAGGTGGAGCGATTGTGAAGCTAGTGCTATGTTTTGAAGATGATATGAACTGCTCTTGTCCCACTATTAGGGTTTGACGAGCTTGTTGTACATGTATTTGAATGGGTGACAATATTAATGAGAATATTTTTAATTCATGCATTGATTCCTGTGCATTCCTCTATTGCTATATTAGCAATTTGGTATTCCAATTATGTATGCATGTGCATTACATACTCATTACATGTTTATGAACTAATTTCATTGCACGCAGCTTGTATGTTGGTGTTAGGTCCCTATAATACTAGTGATTCCCCCATTACTATTGGCATTGAAGCCCTTATTGTTATTGTTGTGCCCCTATTGTCTCCATATTGTTATTATTGTGCCCCATAGAAGCCCACTATTGTTATTTTTGTGCCCTTATATTATTATTGTTAGGTCAGCTTTGGTTATATTGTGCCCCTTTAGACTCCCATATATAGAAAGGAGGTTTTATCATTTGAATCATCCAAGAATTGTTCATTTGTGTAATGTAAAGGATGTTTCCCCCTCGAAGAGGCTTATTTTGAAGGCGTTTATATATCTTTTCTATCTTTTGGTGAGCTGGTTTCATAACATTTGGTATCAAAGGTTGGATTCTATGGTTTTGCTACTCCAAATAGGTCATCGTGGAATTTTCGCTATAACTTTTTTTTCTTGCAACGTTTCAAAAGATAAAAAAAAAAAACCATTTGAGTCGAATTCGCCCTTAACCTCGGGTCCGAATGTCATATCTTTTATCGCTAAATTTTCGGAGATATGATCCAAGGAAGTTAGGGTTTTTGTAGGATCCCGAATTATATTACAAACATGTGACTTGAGGAAAATTGTTATAACTTTATTTCTAAGCATCATATTGAAATTTCGTAAGAAGTTACAAAAACCAAACGACCTATAGTTTTGTTTGTATCAGTTTCAGGTCCTAATGTCGAAATAGTGACACATGGCACTTCATACAATTTCAATCTACTAAACCAGTCTATAATCAGGTCATCGTGGGATATTTGGTATAAATATTCCTTGGAGAATTCAATATTAATCAGACTTGTGGGGCTAGAAAGAGGACTTAGAGGGATACCACAGGAAGCAATTTCAGACCTTGGAGATCCTAAATTATAGAGATAAAACAGATTCAATATCGAGCTCCTACAAAGTGAAAGAAGGCGTGTAGATTTTTAAATTTTTTGCATGTTTGGTTTGAAAAATTAGTTTGAAGGAATTCAAAGGGCGGAGTGAAGCATTCTTATCATTAATTGATGCCCCGAAGAAAGAAAATGTTAACACCTAGTAAGTAACCTGAAATCTCTAGCATTACTCATGAAGAAGAGGAAGAAATGCATCATGATATATCAAAATTACGAGACCAAGTGCAACAAAATTCACTCTCACAACAAGTAACAAAAGCTAATATGGATGGTTTAAAGAAAAACGTAGAAGCTAAGATGTATGGCGTGGAAGCTAAGATGGACAGTTTAAAAAAGGGCGTGGAAGTTAAGATGGATGGTTTAAAGAAAGGCGTAGAAGTTAAGATGAATGACATGGAAGCAAAGATGTATGACATGGAAGCTAAGATGGATGGTTTAAAGAAAGGCATGGAAGCTAAGATGGAATATTTGAAGACAGAGTTGACAAATTTTCTACAAGAAATGCTTACTAATGGTGAAAGGGTATTAAAGGAAACTCACGATGAGAACAAAACAAATGTTAATCATGATTTCATAGACTCTAACATTGGATCGAAGACCCACCACGTTCCAAAGATCAATATGAGGAAGTTTGATGCAAAGGATCCCGTAACATGGATACTACAGATGGAGTAATATTCTGATCTCCATAATGTGCAAAACACACAAAAGGTTTGCATTGCAACTTTATATTTGGAACCGACTCAGTTTGTATGGTATCGATGGCTTTGCTCTCCTAAACAAATTGTCACTCGGGAAATTTTTATGAATGAAATGATAGCACATTATGAGGGTAAAAAAAGAAACACTTTTTAGCCAATTGATAAGTCTCAAACAAAAGGGTTCAATGATGGAGCATATTGAGGACTTCCAAAAATTGAATATAAGGGCAAAAGGTATTCCAGAGGAGCATAGGATTGATATGTTCATAGGGACTTTAAAGGGTAACACCCAACATGAGGTTCACCTTTGGGAACCTGATTCATTGGAGAAGGCATTCAAGCTAGCAAGAAAAATGGAAAGCAAAATTATGGCAACAAGGAAGCCTACCACTCACAATTATAAAGATGGAAGTGTTATTTCCCCTAGCCTTCCAAAACCTACAAGGTTGACACCATAAAAATTGGAAGAAAAAATAGCAAAAGGGCTTTGTTACAGTTGTGATAGAAAATACACTGAAGGTCATAAGTGTGCTGAGAAGAAATTATTTTACATATATTGTGAAGAGGAGGAAGAAAAGGAATAAGAAACGTCAAAAGAAGAGGATATACACCAGGAAAAAACACTAGAGAAAGAAGAAATGAATCTGACCATATCTTGTAATGCATTGGATGGAATTACCACTCCTCAAACTATGAATATAGAAGGGAATATCAAGAAGAAAAAGTTAATATTGTTGATTGATTTGGTCAGTACCCATTTTATTCATTGTAAGATAGCCAAGGAATTGAATTTCTTTCTATAACCAGCACCAAAGTGTCAAGTGATGGTTGCAAGTGGCGGAACCATAAATGTAGGTTTTAACCCCATACAGAAATTACTTTCATACTAATTCTAAAACAAAGAAAATAAACAATGCGAGAGCATAGCACATAAAACACGTATACACAGAGATTTTCCCCTGGATCCAAAACTGGGACTACCAGTTTGATTTTTCCTTATGTTCCTTTCAATGTTACAATACATATTTATACATGCCGAAGCATCCAATACCATGGACCCAAAACCATTGCGTCCAAAATCATGGACCAAAAACCATCGAGTCCAAAACCATGTGCGAAAATCATGCACAAAACCATAGGGGGGTCTGTCCAACCTAACATAGGGTCCAAAACCAAAATTTTTTGGGGTGCTTCCCTGGACCCCATAGAGTGGGGTTACCTGCACCCCTCAAACCCCTTGTGACCCCCCCTGCTACGCAATCGGTGCAACGAAGGGGGGGCTCCACTCCCCCTCTAACCCCCAGTTAACTATGTGGGCCAATCATGGAAAGAATATAACACAACCCAACATTCTCCCACTTGTTTTTTTCTTTCCACAGGGGGCCACAAGAGAGCTTAGTCATTTATCGAGCCCTGCAATGCCCATTGTTTCTCTACACCAAGAGAAATTCTCAGAGCTCATAGATTTTTTCAATGCATCTTTAGTATTCTTCAAAGTGTCCACATTTACTAGCAACACCTTTTTGTCTTCTATCATATCCCTCACAAAGTGATACTGAACATCAATGTTCTTTGTCTTTGAATGATATCCAAGGTTCTTTTCCAAGAAAATTTCACTTTGGCTGTCACAACCTATCCTTATAGCTCCGTGTACTAACCCCATACTTGAACACAATCTCTACAACCGAGCTGCTTCCTTGCTTGCACGAGTGGCTGCCATGTATTCTACCTCTGTAGTTGATAGTGCCATTATAGATTGTTTCTTACTCATCCAACTGATTGCACCTCCAAATAGGTTAAACAAATACCCACTTGTAGATCTTCTCTGATCCAGATCTCCAACCCAATCTACATCAACAAAGCCATGAATATCTAACACTCTGTCCAATTCTGGTCTTCCTTGGTGGCACAAACCATTATCACTAGTGCCATGCAAATACCTAGAAACCTGCTTCACTGCTGTCCAATGCTCCTTTCCTAGTTTTGACATAAACCTGCTCGATAATCCCACTACATGTGCAATGTCTGGTCTGGTATAGACCATTGCATACATTAGGCTACCGACTGCACTTGCATATGGAACACGAGACATGTCCTCTTCCTCTTCTTATGTCTTGGGATATTCTTCAACAGATAACTTTACCCCTACAGGAATAGGAACCTTCACCGGTTTACTATCCTGCATATTAAACCTCTACAGTATTGTCTCGAGATACTTCCTCTGGTTTAACCAAAGCTTCCTCTTTTACTGGTCTCTTTTAATTTCCATGCCCAAAATATAGTTTGCGGCACCAAGATATTTCATGTCAAATTTGGAGGACAATTGGGTCTTCAAATCCTGGATAAAGATAATTTCTTTGACATTTCCAACCAGCAACATATAATCAACATACAAGACCAGATAAATAACACGGTCACCAATTAATTTAAAATACACAAAGTGATCTGCTTTGCTTCTGGTGACTGTTTTAACCAGATAAATAACATGGTCACCAATTAATTTAAAATACGCATAGTGATCTGCTTTGCTTCCCATATAAATGTATCAAATTTTTGATACCACATCCTTGGTGACTGTTTTAACCCATATAGAGACTTCTTTAACTTGCATACTAGTTCTTTCTTACTCGTCACCGCAAATCCTTCAAGTTGCTTCATGTAGATCTCCTCTTCCAGATCCCCGTGAATAAATGTTGTCTTCACATCCATTTGTTCCACCTCAAAATCAAAAGCAGCAGCAACAGATAAAAGTAATCTAATAGAAGTTACCTTGGCAACAGGAGAAAAAATATCACCAAAAAAAATTCCTGGCACCTAGGAATAACCTTTTGCTATCAACCGAGCTTTGTATTTATCTACCTTTCCTTCTACATTTGTCTTCTTCTTGAACACCCATTTGCTTCCGGTGGGTTTCCTTCTAACCGGCAACTCCACCAAATCCCATGCCTCATTTTTGTGCAAAGATGCCATTTCATCAACCATGGCCTCTTTCTAGAGTTTTCCATCCTCTCAATCTACTACTTCCTTCACAGTTCTAGGATCATCATCACTAATGGGTAAAGAAAAATTTGAACAGAAAGTAGATGGACTATACCTTTCTGACTAACTTCTTTCTCGAACTGATCTTCTCACACCTGGAGTATGTGGCTCTTCATCTTCTGATTCCTCCTCTACTGTAGATTCTGATTCTTCTTCCTTTAACTCAAACTCTATCTTCTCATGTTCCTTTGGTTGGACTTCATGTTTAATAACCTCTTTCACCTCTTTGAACACCACATCTTGGCTGTACACAACCTTCCTTATTACTGGGTTTCAAAGCTTATAACTATTTAAACCATCCTTACACCCAATAAAGATGCATTTTTTAGATTTAGTATCCAACTTGGTTCATTTCTCCTTTGGAACATATACATAAGCATCACATCAAAATACCCTCAGATGTGAAAGAGAGGGTTTGTTTCCAGTCCATACCTCTGGTGGAGTCTTATCCTCCAATGCTGATGAAGGTGATCCATTAACCAGGTAATATGTTGTCTCCACCACCTCTGCCCAGAATTCCTATCCTAACCCAGCACCACTGAGCCTACTTCTTGCCCTTTCCATCAACATCTTGTTCATTCTTTCTGCAACTCCATTTTGCTGAGGTGTATATGGAGTAGTCCTCTATTTTGCTATACCACACTTCTTACATAATTATTCAAATTCCTTACTGCAAAACTCTTCACCATTATCTGTCCTCAACGCCTTTATCTTCTTCTTTGTATGGTTTTCCACCAGAGCCTTCAATTCTTTAAACCTGTCAAAGACTTCAGATTTCTTCTTAAGGAAATATATCCATTTATCCCTTGAGAAGTCATCTATAAATGATACATAGTGCATAGACTTATCTAATGATGGAACCTTCACAGGTCCAAACACGTCATTGTGCACAAGCTCTAATATATGTTTCACCCTCTTACCACCAGAGGGGAAACTCACCCTATTCTGCTTCCCATATACACAATTTTTACAGAAATTAAAATCCAGAGAGATATTACTCCTACCTTCTACCATACCTTTACCATGAAGTATTTGAAGGCCCTTCTCTCCAATATGTCCAAGCCTTTGATGCTACAGCATGGTCTTCTCTCCAGAGACCAATATATTTTCTGCTCCACTTTCAGGGACCACAGAACTATTGTAGCCATCAACAACTGTGCTACCTTGCATCTTGTACAAAGTTCCAATCTGAACTCCCCGCATCAATACGAGTACTCCTTAAACCATCTTACAGGTATCCTTCTCGAACACTATTTTTACACCTGCATCATCCAACTTGCTTATAGAAATCTGATTTCTAGCCAATGTAGGAATATATAGAACATCCAAAAGTGTTCTAACCCTTCCAACTTGCAACTTCAACTTTACTTTTCCGCGACCAATGATTCTAGCCTTCCTATCATCCCCTAAGAAGACATCACCACCATCATATTTCTCATACTCACAGAACCACTCTCTATGGGGAATAAAGTGAAAGGATGCATTTGAGTCAATCAACCATGTCTCATGATCTACATGTGTACTTGAAGAAGCCAAGTACACATCCCCACCTTCATCTAATGTGGTTTTCGCCTCTGCAGAAGGAGCATCATCAGATCCCTTTCCTTTATTAGGAGCTTTAGATTTATAGCGCCTTTTGTAGTGCCCTTCCTTTCTACATTTCCAACACACCACCTTTACAGGTTTTCATGGAGATTTAGATCTCCCACTCGATGACTTATTTTTGTTTCTATTCTGGGACCGTCCTCATATAGATAAGGCATCACCATCCTGGCTCTCCATATTTTTCCATCTCATCTCCTCTATCAGCAAGGATGATACTATTTCATCAAACTACAAGGCAGTTGATTACTACCTATTGCAATAACTAGACTATCCCACAAATCTGGTAGAGAACACAACAAACTTATGCACTTATCTTCATCTAAAATTTTAATATCAAGAGATGCTAACTGACTTACCATAGCATTAAATGCATTCAGATTCTCTGTCACAGAGTCTCCATCTTTCATCCTCAGGTTATACAACTTTTTCCGTAGGAACAGTTTATTCAACAGAGACTTAGATTGGTACAAAGTCCCTAACTTGTGCCACAAAGCCTTCACTGTAGCTTCCCCTGATACATTCAACAATACTAAATCTGAGACACACAATCATATTGTGCTCTTTACCTTCCGATCCAAATTATTCCATTCTTCATCGGACACTCCTGTTGGTTTAGTACCTGGATCTACCATGATCCACTAATCTTCATCCAGCAATCGATCCTCCATCCCGTGTTTCCACAACTCAAAATTCTAACCATTATATTTCTCGATCTCTATCTTTCCACTACTCGCCATCTTCTTTCACCACCAGAATCGATCTCGTAGATCTCCCATTTAACAGGGTCTACCACAGGCCCGAGCGAAACCCCTTAGCAACAAAGGCATCCCCTTGAAGCCAAAACAACTCCAATACCAAATGTAGGTTTTAACCCCGTACAGAAATTACCTGCATACGAATTTTAGAACATAGAAAATAAACAATGCAAGAGCATAACACATAAAACACATATACACAGAGATTTTCCCCTAGATCCCAAAACCATGACTACCAGTTTGATTTTTCATTATGTTCCTTTCAATGTTACAATAGATATTTATACATGTTGAAGCATCCAATACCAAGGACTGAAAACCATCGCATCCAAAACCATGTGCGAAAATCATGCACAAAACCACAGGTGTTTCTGCCCAACCTAACATAGGGTCCAAAACCGAAATTTTCTAGGGCGCTGCCCCGAAACCCATAGAGTGGGGTTACCTGCACCCATCAAACCCCCTGTGACCCCCCCCCCCCCTTGCTACATAATCAACGCAATGAAGGGGGGGC
>APFE030640021.1:30050-50299 GCA_000404065.3 Pinus taeda
AACCCCCTGTGACCCCCCCCCCCCCTTGCTACATAATCAGCGCAACGAAGGGGGGGCTCTGATCCCCCTCTAACCCCTCGGTTAAGTACGTGGGTTATTCATGGAAATAACATAACACAACCCAACAATAAATTGCTCTAGAAAGTGCCATAATATCAAGCTATCCATGGGAGAATATGTATTGAATAGCCCAATGCTTTCCATTCCAATGGGTGGTGCTGATGTTGTACTAGGAGTCCAATGGCTACAATCCTTGGGTACAATAGATTTTAATTTTCAAGAACTTTTCATGAAATTTACTTCATAAGGAAAGGAGGTTGAATTAATGGGTATCGCAGGGAAACCTAGAAAGATAATAAGCTCTAACATAATGACAAAGCTTGTAAAGAAAGAACAACGAGGCATAATTTCACAATTATGTTCACCAAAGGTTCCCTCATCGAAATCATCTATTTCTCTAGATCTCGAAAAAGTCTTGGACAATCGTTCCAAGGTATTTGATACTCCCAAAGGCCTCCCACCTATTCATGATCATGATCATGATATTCATTTGATTCGAGGAAGTGTTTCTCCAAACATCATGCCTTACAGATATCCCTATGCCCAAAAGAGTAAAATTGAATGTATAGTTGCAGAATGCTAGAGGCTTGTATAATTCAACCTAGTCAAAGTTCTTTCTCTACTCTAATAGTATTGGTTCATAAAAAGGATGGATCATGGTGCATGTCTCTAGATTATAGGGAGCTCAAAAAGCTCACTATTAAAGATAAATTTCCCATTCTTGTCATTGATGAATTATTGGATGAATTGCATGGATCAATTTACTTCACCAAGTTGGAGCTTCATTTAAGATATCATCAAATCAAAGTGAAGACTGAAGACATTCCGAAAACAACATTTAGAACTCATGAGAGTCATTATGAATTTTTGGTCATGCCTTTTGGCCTTGCAAATGCACCTTCTACATTTAGATGTTTGATGAATTCCATTTTCAAACCCTTCCTTAGAAATTTTATGTTAGTATTTTTTGATGATATACTAATCTACAACAAGTCTTGGAAGGATCATGTTCAACATTTGATAGGCTGCTCAAACTATTGGAGGAGAAACAATTATATGTAAAAAGCTCCAAATGTTTCTTTGGAGTACAAGAGGTGGAATATCTGGGTCATATTGCATCTCATGAAGGTGTTAAGGTATACCCTAGATAATTTAAAATGATTAAGGAATGGAAAATACCCACATCCATAAAGCATCTATGAGGATTTCTCAGGTTGACACAGTATTATCGCAAGTTTGTTAAGAATTATGGGAGAATAGCAGCACCTCTAACAACATTATTGAAGAAAGATGCATTTTCATGGACTCCAAAAGAAATGAAGGCCTTTGAACCTCTAAAGAGGCAATGTGCCAAGCACCAGCCTTAGTTACACCAGACTTCACAAAAACCTTTATTGTGGAATGTGATGCCTCGGGAGATGGAATTGGTGTTGTTTTAATCCAAGAAGAAAGACCCATTTCTTTCGAAAGTCGTCCAATCAAAGGAAATTATTTACAGAAAGCTATTTATGAGAAGGAAATGTTGGCAATACTACATGAACTTAAGCAATGATGACCCTACCTAATGGGAAGACAATTCAAGGTAAAAACAAATCATGATAGTCTTAAATACTTTTCGGAACAAAGATTATCTTCAGAAGAGAAGCAAAAATGGGTCACAAAGATGTTGGATTATGACTTTGAAATCATCTACAAAAAAGGGAAGAAAAATGTTGTGGCATATGCACTCTCAAGAAAGGATGAGGATGTGGAAGTATTTCTTTGTTCCATTTCTATTATCCAGCCAGATTAGATAAACGAAGCAAGGGATGAATGGAAGAATGATGAAGAAGTGTGGGCACTCATTCAAAAGTTACAACAAGATCCTAGTACATCTGATACATTTAGCTGGAAAAACGATTTGTTATGGTATACAGATTTTTTATACCTATGTAAGAATTCCCAACTCAAACAAATATTCTTAGGGAATTGCACACTTCTCCCTTAGGAGGGCATTCAGGATTTCTAAAAACTTACCATAGGGTTAAGAAGGAATTTTTTTGGGATGGCCTTAAATTGGATATTCAAAATATTGTGGTGGAATGTTTGGTTTGCCAAAAAAATAAATTTGAAACTATAGAAATTTCTCTATGGATCAGCTAGCTTTGGTACCATGTAGAAATTTTACAAATTCTCTACAAATCTCCCTATGAGATCTCTGTAGAAAATCTGACTGTAGATTAACCTGATAATGTAATATACCAAAGAAAAATACTATAATCTACTTCTACTATCAATTTGCGAAAGATTAAAGATTGAGAAAGATCAAGCTGAACACATATAACCAGAAGAAGAAGAATCAATGCACATGAAACACAGAAAATACTCAGGGGAAAGCCTCAGCTAAAAATCCCACTATTTGTATTATCATACAAGGTGAAAATACATCAAAATTATACAAAGCTTTAGCTCTCATAGCTAGCCAGTTCTCAGTACAATCCTCCTGGATGCTTATAGGCAATCAAAGCTTCTCACAAGCCTTCTCCTCTACCCTCCAGGCTCCTATTTCCTTGTGCAGTTCCTTTGGGATGATCTTCTCCAACCAAGTGGAAAATGGATCTCTCACACTGATCTCACACCCTATATGAACTACGAAGTCCTCAATGAACCTTAATCCTTCTACATGCATGAGTTTCCTTTATAGGAAGACACGTGCAACTGATAGTACACTGTCCTTGACATTAATCTCAATTGAGTCTTTCTCTGAATAAACATGCACGAGTTTCTGATGAGGGAATCTTCAGTTATTTGGAGTACACTAGTTGAGTTCATGCATGCATCAACTAATTAATAACTCACAATTAGTTCCTCAAACAATTTGAAACTAATATAACTAGACTTAACTCAGTAAACTGAGCTAACTAATTACAACTCAAATATAACTCAATCTTATCTCCTTAATTAAGGGATAACTGCTGCATGACTTCATAAAGAATTCTAACTTGAATTTCTCCAAATATTTAATCCATAATGAATTAATTAATTATTTCTGAGCAGTTGGTGAGACTAAATTCAATTTTAACTCACAATTTTAATTCAAGGACAAATTAAAATTAGAAATTCTAGATTCTAGTTTTATCATTTCTTGTTTCTATTTTCAACGCTCCCTCTCAACAAGAAAGGAATTCAACTCAATTTCAATCGTGAATATTTGGAATGTTAAGCATGCAACACTTCTCTCTAGTGTTTTTGCTCCAACAACTTTAGAAAAAAACATCCAACCTGAATCAGTATGATGCATCTGTCATCAAAGTATCTGACTGTTAATGCCTCTATCAACTAAAAACTTTGCACTTTTGCTGTCTCTGCCTTTGTGCACTATTGTCAATCCTTCTCTGTGCTCTTCAGTGTCTGACTGCTCTAGCCTCTATCACTTTGATCTTTTACTGCATCAATCCCACTGATTCCTCCTGGTACTATGTACTTTGGGCTCCCATAGCAAGGTACGATCCATGAGATAAAACCTCTCAATGGACCCTGCCCAATTTCAGCCTTCATGGGACTATCACTTCACATCACCCCACCTCGCACCTGGAAGCATGGTTGCATGTGATCCCTCTACCCACTTGGATTGAAATCCCCCCTTAATGGAGGTATTTGCATGAGTGGATCTCTTCATTCGGTCTCCTCTCTAATTCTCCAATTATGGCTCCTCCACAATTGTCTGAGTCTTCTTCTAGGTCTGCATGTTGAGAGGTAATTTACTCTCCCTCTCAACCACCAATTATCTAACATTTACCTTGATCCTCAAGGCTTTGCATCCATCTTGAACCTCAAGAGCATACATGTTCTTAACTCATGAACCAATTTGTTTCACTTGTCTCGTGGTGATGTGTCTAAGGAAAACCTTTCCCTTACTAAAGAACGCATCATAGCCACGGTCTTCCAATACCGCAACCGATACCAAGTTCTTCTTCATTCCAAGCACATACTTCACATCTCTCAAGGTGATAGGAACTCCATGCTCCCTCTAAAAAGCAACCATGCCCACTCTTAAAACACTATACTTTCTGTCGTCACCCATCTCTATGCACATCTTGAGGTCTTTCTCCTCCAAGGCACTGAATAAAATTTTATCGTCGGTCATATGGAATGAGGCTCCACTGTCAAGATACCAAACACAACCCATCATTGATGAAACCATGCATGCGATGAGGGTAAATTCCATTTCGAACTGAGAGGCTAATGCCTCACCTTCCGATTATTCTGAGGATCCCTTCTTGGAATTATTCGATGGGAAATTAGTTGCATAATGTCCCATCTCATGATAATTAAATATTCTCACTTTAGACTTCTCACCCTTCTTCCCTCCCTGAGAACAATTCGATTTGGAATGGGAAGCCTTCTGTTTCCAGGAAAACTAGCGTCTTTTCAATCTGCTAGTCCCACTAAGATTGGTAGTTATCTTAGAAACAAACAATCAAAGCAATTTGCGATTTCCTTTATGTATGATAGATAAGAGAGAAGAAAAGGAGACCAACCTGGATTTTCCGCTTGACTCCTTGCTTGGTTTCTCTCTCGCTTGATAGAGCTTGCAACTCCTCTCCTACTTGTCCCGCTTAGAGAACACTTGTTAAGCCAAAGTAACACAACACCATCAAAGCATCTCGATCTATAATATCATAAACAATGTAGTTAGAAATACATTGAACATACAATTACATTTACAAATAACAAGATTCACAAATACAAGATTGTATGGAGGAAAACTCAAAGAGATTTATTAATAATAGAAGAGAGGATTACAACCCAGCTATTTGATCCAGCATCATCCTCCCAGCATCAAAGCCCTCTTTACCTCATGAAAAGAAAGTTCACTCAACAATACAATGTCTCTTCTCAAAGATAAACCAACAACACTTCCTTACAAATTACAAAATTCCAGCCTCCAGATCTCTCAGATGAGGGATCCATTTATAGATTCCTTGAAAGGGTGTGAGTCAGCTCTGGGTTTTTGATTAGTGTCATTCCACTGATAGTTCTTAATTCCACTTGGATATTCCATTGATCTCTTACTCATCCCTAGGCGAATTTAGAGAGGAAAGTGTCATAGGATAAGTTTCTAGAAGATTCCATGAGCATCCACTTAGCAAACTGTCTTAGCCATTTTTCCATTCTCGCTCATCGCACTCTACAGAAGGCCTCTTCAGTATGCATCACACCTGGCTAGTGTAGGAGCTAATATGCATCACACCTTGATAGTGGAGCAGTCAGTATGGTCCAGTTTTGGCTAGTTTTGAGTAGTTTTTCAGGTGGAACTTCTGGGAAATGATTGAATCAATTGACAAGGATCCTTTAGGGTATGAAACAACACTTTTAGGGGTTAAATATCCCTTGGTTTATAGACATATGTGATTGGGGTTGAAGTGCCCAAATATGTCTATAGCAGTTGCCCCCTAAAGCATGAGGTCATAAATCTTTTGATGTCGGGTGAAATGCTTTATCATGAGGATCCGAGGAATTCGAATTGGAAGGTGATCTGTATAAGATACAATACAATACATCATCATCATATTATTTTCATGATCTAGTTGAGGTGGGTATTACCATGCTCAGCTTTATAAATTCATTTTCATGTACATACAACAAATAATCATCTGCAGTTGTAGACTGGTGATTCTTCATATCAAGGGTCATCATCCCTAGCTTGGATGACCATCTATGCATCTTTTATGTACATTTGATGTCTTTATATTCCTGAATATATTGCAACCCAGATGGATGAAACTAGATCCGGGGTCTTCAAACTCGTTCAATCTTTGCCTAATGTATAAGTTGATCCATGTGAAAAGATGTCCTGAAGTCAAACATGGAAAGGCATCGCCTGATTACCAACCAATGATGTGAGATGTTAACAGACGTGAGAGGAATCACCGATAATGTTAATGACCCTCAAGGTACTGCAGTACAATTCATGTGGTGTGAATATATGATCCGATGTTGAACACCACGTAAAATCTCTTGGTCAAAGGCCATTGATGTAAACCTGTCGCCGTAAGTGAGAAACTTGCCATTGAGGCATGCAAGCTTCAAAGTACTGAAAGGGTTGTTTCTAAGTCAACTTCTTAGATAATGAGCTGATGTCGACAAGAAGTGACCCATCGTAGAAGGGCCTTGATGTACCCCACATCTACAACATGAAACAAAGAAAATGATTTTCTAGAGGTGAAAATGATCTGATGACACAAGTTTTAGGAATGGCAGTCATGAAAAATGGAGGGTGAAGGTATTGCAGTGGATGAGGCGTTAGCTGGATGGTGAATTCTCTGAATGACTTCTCTTGAACATATCGGCGACACTGAGATGGATTGGTAGCGTTAACCCCAAAAGATGGATGGCACGAAGGACCAATGGTGATATGACCAGAAAATGGAATAACCCAACCCAACTCAATCATGGTGATGGAATGAAAGTGTCATGTTTAAGAGTGACCCACTACCAATAAAACTTCTTCAAGTTTTCTTCCCCTTTTCCCCAGTCATTGCTGACCAGTACCTCTTTAGTTTTGTCAGGCTTGAGGAGGATAATATATGCTTGTTCTATAATTTTCCCTCCGGGTAAACCTATCGCTATGTTTTAGCGAGCCTAGCGACAGTGAAACTCATTCTTGTATGGGTGAACAAGTTTGTCGCTATTGTTTTAACGAGTTTAATGATAAAGATAACTCAGCCCTTTTCATGTTTAGAGAGTTTGAAAAGGGACAAAAAGGAAACTCCAGTGGTCCTTTTTCGTATCATAATCCCTTAAGTCCGAAAAAGTATAAAACACTATGTAAGGGATGATTTTTCGATTGCTTTAGTGAGCCCAAAAAAACAAGCGCTCGATCTTTTTGTGGGATAATCTCTCAAGTCCAAAAAGATTAAAATACAGGAGGGATGGCACTTCCCCTTTTTTTAATGAGATGGAAAGGCCAATAGTTCGACAATATTTCATATTTAACGAGTCTAAAAAGAATTTAAAAGAGACTCGTTTTTTGAGGAACTAGTGGTGTTTTCAGGTAGCAACTGGTTCCAGGTAAGTTTGGAACTTCTCAAAACATGGAGGTGTGAAGAGGGTGGCTAACAGAACCACTCGTCACAGCTGTTCGTCAAAGGGTAAACAATCATGTGGAAGCGTATGATCGGCCAAAAGAATGGAGATGATGGTAAAACACAACCAAGGCTCAAAAGGCTAATAGCATGGCAATCACAGAGATCGTTTACTGAAGGCAGGTTTATTTTTTAATGAGCTTGAACCTTGCGTTAACATATGCTCAGTAGTGGGTTTATTTTTTAACGAGTTTGAACCTTGCAGAAACATTGCTCATTGCAATAGTCAAAGATGTCTCTCATTGGTAGGTTCAATTTTTTAGTGAGCTTGAACTCTATGATAACATATGCTCATTCCCCTTTTACATAGGCTAGAAATGACCAAACTACAAAGCTAGAAAAACTAAAAAGCTAAGGAACTACTGAGGTTAGGTAGGATGGTTCTGTCTTAGAGAAAACCCTATCTTTGGTCCATCTGGTGTACAGATTTTTCCAGAGCAATTGCCTAACCTAAGAAGTTAAAAATACAAAGCTAAAAAATCTAAAAAGATAAGAAAATAAATCGGTCATTTTTTTGCTTGTGTAAAAAAGGTTTGCATGCCCCCAGGGATCGAGAAAAGGAGAGTCTCCAGGTCACCATATGGAACTCACTGTAGTTCAGTATGATTGTTTCGTCCGTGGTTAGACAAAACACTTCCTTGGCTTTGTCCACATAGTGGACAAAAGTGAATGGTGTTTCAGACCAATCACATGACCTACGAGGAAATGGTTGTTTCAGACCAATCACATAACCCACAAGGAAATGGTTGTTTCAAACCAATAACATAACCTACAAGGAAATGGTGTTTCAAACCAATCACATAACCTACAAGGAAATGTCTGTTTCAGACTAATCACATAACCTACAAGGAAATCTATCTTTTTAGCTGGGTTCATCTGCCGAAGTGGACCAAGGTGCATGCCCCTAAGATTCGTTACATTCACCGGACTACTCACCGCAATCAGGTGGATGGAATGAAGGTTGAAGAGACACTCTTGATGCAAAGAGACCATTTAGGGATGATGTTTTACTTAGCGTTGTGTTTGAACCGGGAAATGAAATTTGGTCGATAAGCTGTACCATTTTTCCTTCATGCAGGAAGCACATCACTCGAAAGAGTGTGGAAATAATAACTTCCATGTTATATATATAGTCACATCCAAGAAGTAGATTGTAATCTAATGGTCCTTGGACTACCATCACGTTCAAGTGAACGGTTTTCCTTTTCAAAGTTATCAGCAACTTCGGAAGGATCCCTAACGGTTGACTAGTTCCTTTGTCAAAGCCTGATAAATTTTGAGTAACAGGCCTAAGTGATGGCAAACCAAGCGCTTTCCAAATAGTTGAGGAAAGGATACTCATTGAAGCCCCTTCATCTATTATAGTGCCAGACATGATATTTTGTAAACTTGTACTATGATCCGGAATGGTACATTAGATGGAAGGCGAGGATTTGCTAGTCGATTCCAATCTAAGGAAATGACGAGACTGCTAGGAGGAGGTACTGGATAAACAGCTAGATGAACCCCTTGAACTAGGGAATTTTCCTCCTGTTGTAAAGGAACGGGTGAATTGACCCCAAGTTCATCAAACTCCGTATTAACAAAAAGAATTTGAACGGTATCGTTCTCATTCCCTTTGGAAATTGTATCATCTGAAGGTGGGCCTTCTGAAGGCAAGACTGGGTCGACTGCCATCTCAACCTATTGACTTTGGTCTGGTATGGACTCAGAAGGTTCACTCTCAATGATAGGCGTTTTGACCAACAATTGAGTCACGTCAGTCAGATTTTCAACTAGTAAAGGACTTGGTGAGAGTTTCTTGTATCTAAGTGGAAGTTGTTGTGGGGAAGCAGGACGATTATCCAAGACTCTTTTGGCTTCATCCAAAAAAGGACAACGGTGAAGGGCATGATCACCTTCACATAACCTACATGGAAATCTAACCTTTCCTTTCTGTCCATTGACTTCACTATTACTAGTTGATGGTGTGCTGTCAACATGATTACCAGTGGTTGATGACACTTGACGGTGCGAATGGGGGGGACCATTCTCTCAAGATCTGAGGGATGCACGGACATTCTCAATAAAGGTGGTCTCCCTTGCATATTATGCATGGAGATCTGTGTTTGGAAAGTCCAGCGTGTGGATTTTCACCAGATCCTGCATGGTTTCCCCCTTGCTTAACTGACTTCTTCTTTTTCTCCTTCCCTTTCTTCTTCTTCTCGGTCACTAGTTACTAGCATCACTACTTTCACCAAGCGAAAAGGAAGAGGGAGAGGGAGAAACAAATGAAGTAGAAGGCGAAGGGTCAAATTCAGTATCAACTAGTTGCTAATTCGATTGCTGAGGAATCACAATATTTTAAATGATAGAGGTTGAGAATAGCCATACTGGTAGACCAATTGTGATTCCTAGAAGGGATAATGTGTCCATATACAGAGCGCCAATATTTCCCCAAGAGGAAAACGGCCTAGGATTCCCCTCAAGAGGGATTCCTTGATTGTTGGACTCCATTATGTCAACCTAAGATCAACGAAGGCATAGGGATGTTATTCCGAATTAAATAAATTTTAATGACGCTTTGACACAACTTTGCGTTTTCAATTTTTAAGAGTCGAGAAAAAGTTAAAGCTGACTCTAGTCGCCTTCAATTTTTAATGAGCATGAAGTGACAAGCACTTAGATGGACCTTTTCTTTTAAGGAGTCGAAAAGGAACGAAAGTGACTACTCTAGAAATCTAGACAGAGGGATTACCAAATCAATCGCAAAACTGCAATATACACATTGGTGGTAAATTAAAGAGAAATTACCAAGGACTTATCTACGACAATCAATCTTCCCGAATGTTGTGTTCAGTGCATTACGACTGATAGGGCGGTAGAAATGGCTTCCTATGGATAAAGGATATTAGCCTATTATGGTCTCCCAATATATACTCTACAGTACAGGGAGCACAAGTCCGTGCTAGCACTTGTTGTATGAAAGAGGAGGAATCACCCAACCTTCAATGAAAATGATAGTTACTAGATTTTACGTCGCTGGAACACGTCTCTAGCCTATACTTCTAGATGTGTTGCGTTAGGTTCCAAAGCGTTGTTAAGTTCATTGAGATTTATTTTAGAGTTGATCTTGTTTAGAAGTTTGTCTTTCAAGGTTCACCGCATGATGTAGATGTAAAATTCCTAAATATGCAATCTAAAATGATAAACAATCATTGTTTTTCTTTTAGCAATGAAAATCCTAGCTACTAAGGAAAGAAGATTATGATTCTTTCAACAAAGAGCAAAGAGCACACACTAAATGCACTTGCAAATGCATGTATTTGTTTTTCGTTCCCTTAATGTGAGAATGCAAAAAAGGAAAACTAAGTATAGATCTGAACTATTTTCTTTAAAGCGACATTTCGATCATTTCTTTTCAAAATGAAAGGAGGACTAAACGACACTTTTTTATTTCGAATAGAAAACTGATTTCCACACTTCAAATATTAACAATTCAAATCAAATACAATGACAAAAGTACAATCGACTATCTAGAGGAGGAAGACTTTACGACACTCTTCTTTTTGACTCAAAATGACAATTATGACACTTTTGCATCAAAAAATGACAGTTCGCTTAAGCTACCTTTTGACGAAGGATCGTAAATGATGGAAAAATACACAAAAACATTTACTAATCCTAATCAATGGAGGCTAAACAATGTAAAGGAAGGAGGCTTCAGCAATGAGATACTGATCATAAGCAGCAAAACAACTGAATAGAGCTGAAAACAACGAGGAAAAACCCAAATTTCAAAGAGAGAAATAGTATTACTCAATCATCGCACCTATGCTTCTCAGAAACAGGGATGCATCTCACCTACTACACATGGGAGGTACGATGCATACTGGTTTCTAGTTATAGATAGTGCGATGGGCCATGGAGCGAAACTAAGTGGGTTTTTGTCCAAATTTGCAGCTAAGTTTAGAGATTTATGTTGAGCTACTACGAACAGTAAAGAACAAAGTATAGGGGTATGATCTTATAAGGTTAATGAGCTACCACAAGGGTGTTTAGAATGCTTGTAAGTCAGATGTTTAATTCATAAACCAACCTAGATATTGACTGAAGCAGCATTCATCTACTTTGCAATTGCATAGCAAGAGAAGTTTGAAGGCTATCTGGCTAACTTCAGGCTCCGTCTATATTTTATAAAGCAAATAACAATAACAACCAAACAAATTATTTGTTCCCCAATAGAGTCGCATTTTGTTTCCAGGAAAACTAGTGTCTTTTCGATCTGCTAGTCCCACTAAGATTTGTAGCTATCTTAGAAACAAACAATCAAAGCAATTTGCAATTTCCTTTATGTATGATAGATAAGAGAGAAGCAAAGGGAACCAACCTGGATCTTCCGCTTGACTCCTTGCTTGATTTCTCTCCCTTGATAGAGCTTGCAACTCCTCTCCTACTTGTCCTTCTTAGAGAATACTTGTAGAGCCAAAGTAACACAACACCATCAAAGCATCTCGATCTATAATATCATAAACAATGAAGAATCAGAAATAAATTGAACATACAATTGCATTTACAAATAACAAGATTCACAAATACATGATTGTATGGAGGAAAACTCAAAGAACTTTATTAATAATAGAAGAGAGGATTACAACCCAGCTATTTGATCCAGCATCATCCTCCCAGCATCAAAGCCCTCTTCACCTCATGAAAAGCAAGATCACCCAACAATATAATGTCTCTTCTCAAAGATAAACCAATAGCACTTCCTTACAAATTACAAAATTCTAGCCTGCAGATCTCTCAGATGAGGGATCCATTTATAGATGTCTTGCAAGGGTGTGAGTCGGCTCTGGGTTTTTGATTAGTGTCATTCCATTGATAGTTCTTGGTTCCACTTCGAGATTTCATTGATCTCTTACTCATCCCTGGGCAAATTCAGAGAGGCAAGTGTCATAGGAGAAGTTTCTAGAAGATTCCATGAGCATCCACTTAGCAAACTGTCTCAGCGATTTGTCCATTATTTCTCATTTCACCCTACAGAAGGCCTCCTCAGTATGCATCGCACCTAGCTAGTGTAGGATCCAGTATGCATTGCACCTTGACAATGGAGTATTCGGTATGGTCCAGTTTTGGCCAGTTCTGAGTAGTTTTTCAAGCAGAACTTCTGGGAAATGATGTAATCAGTTGACCATGATCCTTTAGGGTATGAAACAACACTTTTAGGGGTTAAAGAGCTCTTGGTTTATCGACATATGTGATTGGGGTTGAAGTGCCCAAATATGTCTATAACACCTTCCCCTTCTTTGCCTTAGTTGCTAAGGCCAGATTTCCTTCATCATCATTCTTTGATGAAGAACCATCTCGTGTGCTCCTCCTGATCTCCTCCTACATTAGATCCAACCACAATCATTCCCAATCTGCCAGTTTCTGCCTTCCATTAATAGAATCCTAGTAGTTATTCTAGCTCTCTAGAAGGCCAAGGAGAGCGAGGCTCACCATATCATCACTGGCAGTAGTTATTCCCACACTACGAAGCTCATCTCTGTAGGTGGTGAGCTTGTTCATATATGTGGAAATAGTATCGCCCTTCTCCATCTTGATTCTTCGAAGCTTGTCGTGGATGCTACTGTTCTGGTAGAGTTCATTCAATGTCTTCCACATTAAAAATGGAGTATCCTTCCCATGGACTCAAGACAATATGGTCTCGAACTCCCTCAAGGATGATCTGTCTCATTAGTTGAAGCTGGCTTTGGGATTTCTTGATCAATGAAATCCTTCAAGCCATTGTCTTCTAATACATCCTCCATGCGATCTTTCCATGCTATGCAATTTGAGTTACCTTCCAATGCATACTCAAGTCTCAAGCCATAAAACGCCATTGGCCAACCTTGAAGTATGATATGAATTCGATTTTCACCTACAACCCCCAGCTTCAAACTTCGAATTCTCTTCTTTATATACTATTCACAAATCTGATAAACTTGGCTCTGATACCATGTATAAATTTCTCTATGGATCAACTAGCTTTGATACCATGTAGAAATTCTGCAAATTCTCTACAAATCCCCCTCTGAGATCTCTGTAGAAAATCTGACTATAGATTAACCTAATAATGCAATATACCAAAGAAAAATACTATAATCTACTTCTACTATCAATTTGAGGAAGCTTAAAGATTGAGAAAGATCGAGCTGAACACATATAACCAAAAGAGGAAGAATCAATGCACATGAAACACATAAAATACTCAGGGGAAAGCCTCAGCTAAAAACCCCACTATCTGTATTATCATACAAGGTGGAAATACATCAAAATTACATAAAGCCTTAACTCTCACAGCTAGCTAGCTCTCAGTACAATCCTCCTGGATGCTCATAGGCAACCAAATCTTATCACAAGCCTTCTCCTCTACCCTCCAAGCTCCTATTTCCTTGTGTTGTTCCTCTGGGATGATCTCCTATAACCAAGTGGAAAACTGATCTCTCACACTAATCTCACACCCTGTATGAACTGCACAATCCTCAAGGATCCTTAATCCTTCTGCATGCATGAGTTTCCTTCATAGGAAAACACATGCAACTGATAGTACACTGTCCTTGACATTAATCTCAACTGGGTCTTTCTCTGAACTGACATGCATGAGTTTTGATGAGGGAATCTCCAGTTATCTGGAGTACACTAGTTGAGTGCATGCATGCATCAACTGACTGATAACTCACAATTAGTTCCTCAAATAGTTTGGAACTAATTTAACTGGACTTAACTCAACGAACTGAGCTAACTAATTACAACTCAAATATATCTCAATATTATCTCCTTAATTAAGGGATAACTATTGCATGACTTCAGAAAGACTTCTAACTTGAATTTCTCCAACTAATTAATCCATAATGAATTAATTAATTATTTCCAAGCAGCTGGTGAGATTGAATTCGATTTTAATTCACAATTTTAATTCAAGGACAAATTAAAATTGGAATTTTTGGATTCTATTTTTATCATTTCTTATTGCCATTTTCAACAGAAACAATTAAGACCCTAGGTCTATTACAACCTTTATCCATTCCAAGCCAACTTTGGTAGGAGGTTTCAATGGATTTTATCACATGTTTAAGTCCTCAATGTGCTCCATCATTGAACCCTTTTGTTTGAGACTTATCAATTGGCTAAAAAAGGTGTTGCTTTTTGTATCCCCATAATGTGTTGTCATTTCTTCCGTAAAAATTGCCCAAGTGACCATTTGTTTATGAGAGCAAAGCCATCGATACCATACAAACTGATTTGGTTCCAAATATAAAGTTGCAATACGTACCTTTTGTGTGTTTTGCACATTATGGAGATCAAAAAATTGCTCCATCTAAGTATCCATGTTGCAGGATCCTTGCCATCAAACTTCCTCATATCGATTTGTGAATATGGGTGGTTCCCATGCTTGCTATTCAAAATCTGTCTTCAAATCTATCTTCAATCACCCATCTTATCTTCCAGCTCATACATGTTTAGCTTCCACTCCATATATCTTAGCTCTACATCTTATTAACCTCCATCTTAGATCTGTAACTTTTTGTGGGAGTGACATTTGTTGCTCTTGGTCTCGTAATTTTGATATATCATGTTGCATTTCTTCCTCTTTTCATGAGTCATGCTAAAGCTTTCAGATTGCTTACTAGGTGTTTGCATTTTCTTTCTTGGGGCATCAGTTACCGATAAAAATGCTTCACTATGCCCTTTGAATTCCTTCAAAATAATTTTTCAAACCAAGCTTATGAAAAAATTTTAAAAAAAATCTACACACCTTTTTTCACTTTGTAGGAGCTCGATATTGCATCTGATGTATCTCTGTAATTTCGGATCTTCCAATTCTGAAATTGTGATCTGTAGTAGCCCTCTACGTCCTCTTTCCAATGCCACCAGTTTGATAGAATTTAGATTCTCCAAGAAAGAGTTATGCACAATATCCCACGATGACCTGATTATATACCTTTTAAGAAGAGCCAACTTGTATGAAGTGCCATGTGTCACTGTTTTGACATTAGGATCTAAAAAATATACACAGGAAACTGCAGTCCATCCTTGTTTTGTAACTTCTTACGAAATTTCAATCTGATGCTCAAAACGAAAGTTATGACTATTTTCCCCAGGTCACCTGTTTGGAATGTAATTCGAGAGTCTGTAAAAAGGCCAACTTCATCAAATCATATCTTCGCAAATAGAACGCGAAAAACTTTGAAATTTGGGCCTACGCTTCAGAACAATTTCGGCCCAAATAGGCTTTTATTTTAGCATTTGAAACATCACATAAAAAAAGTTATAGCTCAAATGCGACGATGACCTATTTGGAGCAGCGAAACCCTAGAATTCAAAGCTCTAATACCAAATGTTATGAAACCAGCTCACAAAAAGATAGAAAATATAGATCAACACCTTAGAATTCAACCTCTTCGAGGGGGAAACCTCCTTTACATTACACAAATGAACAATTCTTGCATGATACAAATGAAAAAACCTTCTTTCTATATATAAGAGTCTAAGGGGTCACAATATAACCAAGCCGACCTAACAATAATAATATAAAGGCACAAAAATAACAATAGAGGGATTCTATGGGGCGTAATAATAACAATATGGGGACAATAGGGGTACAAAAATATTAATAAGGGATATAACTACAATAGTAATGGGGTAATCACTAGTATTATAGGGACCTAACACAAGCGTTGAGGACAACACGTTTTTGAAGGAGAGGGGCATGTTAGGTCCTTATAATACTAGTGATTCCCCCATTACTATCTTCATTGAAGTTGATCTAGGTGGCTCTAGAGACACACACAAGCAAAGAGGGTTTATTGAAGCTCGAAAATCAGAGTGATCAAAATGATTTCAAACTAGGATGAAAGCATAAATCTCATCATCTTAATTGTGGTGATGTGAACGGTTCGTCAAATCAAGTCTGTATGTGAAACTTAGAAGCAGTCAAAGGTCAATTGACTTTTTGTTGACTTGGCAGGATTAAGGAGGCCACAATTTGGATAAAACCCGACCACCAGATTCTAACCAACCTGGGCTAGATTCCGGGTAAGTTTGTGGCCCGGTTAATTTGCCTCCTTTGATCCTTTTTCAAATTTTAAAAAATGACTGTGTTTTAAAAAAAAAAAATTAAAAAAAATATATATAATGTGGTGGTAGGCCACCACCCCCACCATCCCCATTCACATATAACACTATTTTTTTTTGGCAAGGACATATGGCCATGACCTCACCGATCCAACCGTGTCCACCATAAAACATTATATACATATAAATGGGGTGGGCACGGGCCACCTCCAGTGGACCTAACCCACACCCCGAAACACCACATATACAATAAAAAGCCAAGGGTGGTGGGGCTCGAACCCACCCAGCTGGTGTGGCCGGCCTGCCTTCCAGGCACCCTCACACCCACACAACCACCCATGTGATACGACCCTATTAAAATGATGTAACACCAGTTGCAACGACCACGGTCAACAACACCGTGCCAATGGATACAAAGGTATGGGGCAAGCCGCCCAATGCAGACCCGACCGCCCATTCAAACTCAATGAGGTTAAACAAAAAAAAAAATATATATATATAATAATATTATATATATATATATGTTAAAGGGAAGGGAGGGATCCCCCAACCCCTTCTCAACCATTTACCTCATTTACCACTATGCCAAACTACTTTCTTGTTAAATCTTCCCGGGAATTTTATATAAACATTCATTTTCACCAATGCACCTAGGAGATGGAGGAACCAAGAGTGAGCATGGAAAACAAGGCAGAATATTTTTTTGATTAATTTTTAATGCAGGTGGAACCATTACTAAGAAAAATTTCCAGGAGGGTGAAATTTTCGCAGTGTCCAAATTGGAAAAACTTTATGTCGATCTTACACCTCTCAGCAACACGAACCTGATGGCATGGTCAGTTTCGCGATCTGAGAAACCAATTTTCAGAGAACCTAGAGGAGGGAATCTTTGAGGAATCTAGGGGGAATCGAAAAGATTCCTTAAGCCCCAGATTTTCATTTTCTCAGAATTTAGAAATTTGACAATCGATTTTACACTATTCGACGCCACAAATCTGATGGTGCGTTCACATTTTTCATATGCTCATTCTATTCTTCAACCACTTTTCTAAGTGGAGTGCATGTGTCAGCATTCATGTGCAAACAGTCATTTCCATGCGATTTGATGCCGTGAGGTTGATGGTCCAAACAACTTCAGCAGTTTGACATCCTCTTCTTCAGATGGCCCATAGATGTGAGGTATATGTACTGTGCTCATGTACATCGTTTGCTATGTATTGTGCTTCACAGATCCTAGTTTGATGTTTGATGTGGGATCTTGTCTCTTACTTGTTTTTATGACTCCTACTTGATGTGATGCAGAATCATCTGTGTGATGTACTTGTTGTCATGATTCATCATGTTTTGTTCAAGATCCCTTTGTTGTATGTTGATGGGACACTCATGTATTGCCATGTATGTTTGCATTGAGATCCCTTTTATGCCATGTTGGTGGGATGCTCATGATCATCATGCATGAGTTTATGTCATATTGATAGGAGTCCTTTTTGACTGAGAGTTCCTGTAGTGGAGCATCTCTTGGAGCCGCTCCTGTGTGAGGGCATTCTCCTTGTATGATAGCCACATCACCTCTTATGTACATCAACATTATTGACACCACTTAATGCAATAGCCTACACCATCTTAACATTAGGGCTCAGAGACGTAGTCCCTCCTGGACAAACTCCATTATCAACGACTTATGTTTTCATGTGTTGATGAATGTCATGTTCCTCTTCTTTACGACATGCACATGTATTCATTTATGTTCTTTTAAAAATGAAATCTAACACATCTCAAAAGTAAAAGGTCTTGGAAGGGTCCTTTGTCACACCCAAACCTGGATTAAGTGGTATCAGAGTGGTCTCTGCATGGATGTGAATTGCAAGGGTGAAAAATGGAACGTGCAGCGATAGAGGATGAAAAAGCGATGTACGCGACCATGCTCAAAATTTCCAAAAGGGTGGAAATAATGTATGAAACTCTATAGAAAGAGATAGAGGAAAAGGAGCAATTGCAGCTTCAATTACGAGCCATAGAAGAGGCCCTGGAAGAACTGAAGCACAACAACCAAAATCCTCAAACAGACAACGCTAAATTGAAGATGCATCTACATGAAGAGGAAGAGGAGAAACATAGTTTGCTACGACAGCTGCAACATGACCCATGTGACGTAGAAAGTAGTTCTTTGAAGTCATGTATATGTTGTGATGATGATTTCGCTATTTTTGAAAATCATACCACAGGAATTGGCTCCAAATTGTTGAGGAAAATGGGGTATGAAGGAAAAGGCTTGGGCATTAATGGCCAAGGCATTGTCAACCCCATCAAAGCGGAGGAATTACCTCGTTAGATAGGACTTGGGTATGTGAGAAAGGAAGTTGGGGAATACGCTAAGACAACTAGCAAACCACCAACAACAGATGATGAGAAGCCCTCATTAGTTCTTTCCAAATCGATAGAGGAGGTAAAAGATGTTGATTTCCTTTCGGTTTTGTCTTCACATAGTATGATTTCTGTTGGAGATTTGGAGATCCCAGTTACAAGGAAAAACATGAGGCTTCTTAGCAGGACAAGACACAAGGAGGAAAAAGAACTTGGTATTAATAACCAAGGCATAACTCAACCATTCAAGGTTGAGGAGAGACCTCAATTTGCAGCTTTAGGATACACCAAAGGAGAATGCTCGAAGGTGTTAGATTCTTCTGAGACACCGTTGAAATTGTCGAGGAAAGAGAATGATGGGAACACATCCCCATCATCCCATTGCAGTTTCCATTGTAGGGAAAGAGCCGAGGCAAGCTCTGATCGCCATACCTACACCAGAGATAGCAAGGAAAGGTATAACTAGTTTTGATCTTCAAATGTTCATTTCGATTATAATCATGTTGTAAAGATGAACATAAAACGTGGCATCGAAAGACATGTACCTTTTGTGGATTACATAACCATACATTTTCTAAGTGTTGGAAAAGAATGGCAACACACAAAAGGATGAGGCATGAAAGACCCTCTCAACAGAAGGTAAAGAAACATGTTAAGCAGATTTAGAGGAAGAAAACCTAGTGTACTCATTGTGATAGAAGTGGCCATCAAAGAGCCACTTGTTGGAGGCTCAATCTAGAGCAATGCCTTAAAGACAAAGTGTCGGTGCATGAACCAGGTGAAATGATTGTTCGATAAGCAAAATCTCCACAAGGGGGTGACCCATTCACATTGATAAGTGAAAAAAGGTTTCTATATATGTTAGTGTTTCATGGTCGTGCTTTTGTAAATCATTCGTTGCATTTTTAAATGTAAAAGTGATGATGTGTTTTTTATCACTTGTTGAAGCAACAATGATATGTTGGCCTTGTTTTCGTAGCTAGGGTATTGTATCCATCTTGTTGTAAACTTGACCACCGAGTATGTAAACTCGTGGCAAGTGTGGGACGCGTGGGTCATTAGTTGGTCATGAAAGTCAAGCATGTAATTTTCAAAAACAATATACTATAGGTTGTGAGGTTGAAAGTTTCGGCTCATCGCTTAAGGCTCCGAAGAACAAAGGTGGAGGAGATGGAAGCGAGACCTTTTAGGATGCTTGTGATGCAAACAGGGTACAAAGAAGCTATAGATTATTTTTCATGCTTTTGGAGGACCAAAAACTCCTCAGTGGGGAGGATTGATCTAGGTGGCTACAGAGACACACACAGGACAAAGAGGGTTTATGGAAGCTCAAAAATCAAAGTGTTCAAAATGATTTCGAACTAGGATCAAAGTGTAAATCTCATCTTCCTGATTGTAGTGATGTGAACGGTTCGTCAAACCGAGTCCGTAGGTGAATGTTAGAAGCATTCAAAGGTTAGTTGACTTTTTGCTAATTTGGAAGGCTTAAGGAGGCCACAATTTTGACAGAACCCGACCACCAGATTCCAGCCAACCTGGGCTAGATTCTGGGCAAATTTTCCTCCTTCAGTCGTTTTTCAAATTTTAAAAAATGACTAT
>APFE030640021.1:55863-71977 GCA_000404065.3 Pinus taeda
GAGTTTGAGGAGGTGCTGGACTTCATTCAGTGGTGGTTAAACAAGATAGGAGTGGTGGTTCCTTGTTGGTGGTGGACAAAAAAATGATATATAGGGAATAGCATCTCCAACCAGTGGTGGTTGGGTGAGGCTTAATAGAGTGGTGGCTTCTAGCAGGTGGTGGCTTGCAAAGTCATGAGTAAAGACTTCCTAGTTGGTGGTGGCCAATAATACTTGTCCATAGGGGTAGTGGCTCCTAGCTGGGGGTGACCAACTAAAAGGGTTTAAATATTTGATTGATAATAATAAGAGAATGATAATAAGCACAACAACGATGGGTGGACATTTTTCTCCCCTTGAGGGTTTCCACTAGAAATACTTGTGTCTCCTTGTACATGTGTGTGTTTATGTTTTCATGGCTCTTATGTGTTGATTTTATGTTGCATTTATCTACTGATGTTACGATGCGTATGGTTGTTTAATGATTCAACAAAAAGCATTGAAAATTTTATAATCACCTCTACTACTAATTCCCCCCCCCCCAAGCAGTGACATACATTTATAACAAGTGGTATCAGAGTGAGGCTATTGGTTGTTGCTTAATCGATGGAGAGTATATCTAGGTGAATCCACAATTTTATTCATTTTTCTAGAATGGATCAACAAGGAGTTCCAATTCTTCATGGAGGCAAATTTGCAACATGGAAGGTGAAATTAGATATGTACTTGCTGTCTCTTGATGAAAATATTTTTTTGTTAGTAGAATATGGAATAAAATATGAGTTTAGTGATATGGCTAAAGAGGTTATTTTGCATGGGTTTTCAAGATCTTACAATCTTTATGTCAGACACTATGATACTTCAAAAGAGATGTTGAATAGGTTCTAGATTATGTATTGTAGAGAAAACGTGTTTGTTTTAGAGAGTGTTGATGGACCCTACCACCCATATGCTGATGAGAAGAACAATGCAAATGATTCTACACTTATAGTAGTGGAAAATCAAGTCTTCTCACAAGAAGAAGATGAAAGAATTGATGGCTCATTAAGAGGAAGATGAAAGAACCATTGATAGCAATAGTGAATCAATTATTGATTTGGAAGAAAAATAAGAGGAGGTCAATGGTAAAATTGAATTGTTTGCAAGGTTGAATGAGCAATGCAAGATAGTGTCCCTAGAAGAAGAGAGGTTGAATGAGCAATGCAAGATAGTGTCCCTAGAAGAAGAGATTCAAAGGTTCACATTTGAGAATAAATACTAGCTAAAGTTATTGCAAAATTTTGATGAGAAACATTGTGACTATAAAGAAGAAATTTCTGATTTGAAAACACAGTTGTAGGAGGCAAGGATAATTGAACAGCAAGTGAGAAATTAGATGAAGGGATTAAAGAAAATTGTGAAGAACTAAAATCTGAAGTAGATATTGCAAGAGAAGAAGTTGAGAGGATTAGATCTAGCACTCAAGAAACTACAAACAAATAAGAAAATATCGGAGCAGCTACTAGAAACATAAAAAAGGAAAGTCATCATCAAGACCAATAGCCAATAAAGGGGAAAAAGTATGGGCCAAGAAAGTTATATTAATCAAGAAGATCTACTCTCCCATAATGAGAAATATCAAGTGTTTCATTTTTCAAACATTTGGACATATGGAAAAAAATTGCAGAAGGAAAGAGATCAAATCCTCTCAACAAAAGGAGCAACCAAAGGAGAAGAATCCTCAATTAAGTAGTCAAGGAATATTTCCCTCATCATGAAAATCATCAATAATCAGGTATAATAGTCCTTTTTATGGTTATTGTTTCTCATGCAATGATTTTTGGCCATAAGACTATTGACTGCAGGGCACATGCAAAGAGTAGAAAATAGATTAGTAAGAGATACAAGCCTATTCCTTTGTTTCTTGATCACATAAGGTGCTACGTGTGTGACAACATTGGCCACAAGGCCAAATATTGCAAGCTGCCCATGTGTTATAGATAATCTAGTCAAAGATAAAAGGCTATGCAAGACCAACCACACAAGAAGAGAGCAGGTGTTAAGCATGTCAAATATCATCCCATGAAGGTTTGAAGGAGAAAGGAGCTGCAAGAGAACCCCACCAAAAACTAAGGCATGTATGGTCTCAAGGGGAGTATATGGCCACATATTGAGTTTCATGTAGACCGTTGGAGGTGCAACCATATATGAGGGATTGGATGAACACAAATATGCATGTTAGAAAGGTGATGCATGAGTTCAGGGGGAGTTCATTAGGTTTGAAGTATTTCGTATTTTATCCTTATTTCAATTTTTCGATAGTTGGATCAGCCATAAATATCTGTTGATAGCCTTAAAGCAGCTATATGTTGAGTTTTTTATTGATACTGTTGAAGACATTTTAGCTAATGGTCAAGGAGATGATTTAGGTCTACTGTAATGTGCCTCCACATATTTGTTGAAGATATTTTATATTTCAAACTTTTGATGACTAATATATATATAGTGAGTTTAGGAGAATATTATCATATTATGGTTTATATCAGTTTGGTTCAATTTATCATACTAATGGTGAATCTACTTGGAGTATATGCAACAAGGACTTAAAACATGCATTCTTCATAGAGAATTCTATCAAGGTGTGATTGAAAATCACATAATCATGGGAGAAATTTTTCTTCCAATAGATCAACATATTGATGACATTGTGTTCATTGTGGAGGAACTTGTTATGCATATGATTGACGTTGGCTTATTTTAATAAGATGTTGGATAATTTTTTGTTGTGGCTACCTCATAGAGATTCAAATGTGCTAATATGGTTACGTGGCATAGTTGGTATATTGGTAGTTCTCATACTACTAGACCATATTTATGTCTTGTATAATTATGTGTATGTGGTTGGTGTGGAGATCAGATTATGGTGTGTTGGAGTTGGAACATCTAGAGTGTGCATATTGTTACCCATGTCTTATATACCTAGATGTATGTTGCACGTTGCTTCTGATATTTTTTTCATTTGGATGGCTAAGTTGTGTTGGGATTATGCACTTGTGCAAGTTGGATTAGAGGTATATTGTTTTTGATGCATGGGGAGAGTCTATTGTTGCATGAGTCTAATGAGAGTACTCATGCTGCTAATGATTTTTTACTGATACATTTATGTTGCTTTGGATTTTGATCTTATTATATGAGGAGAGAAAGTGAGTTGACCTCGATAGCATGAGGTCAAGGAGATGGTGATTTGATGATGGTGCTATATTACAATATTTCTTATTGTTGTTTTTGTTGCATAGATTAGTTCTTTGCTATTTCTTCTTGAATGCATTTCTTATTTGGCCACACATCGATGATGTTGGAGATATTGTTTAAATTGACTCATATGTTGACAGTGATGCTTTTGTCGCTTGTTGATTTTTTGTTGGAAGCCATAGTTGATGATATAGAATTATGCTTCTTGTAGTTGAGCCTCTTTGATGATATATTTCCCGCTGATGATGAGGATGTATATGTTATTGTCATTATGTCATGTTATTTGTATTGATATTGTCAGATGATTATGTTGTAGATGCCTATGTGGAGCATGGTGGTTGTTGACGTTTATCAATGTTTTGCTACATATATTTCATTTTTGGTGTTAATTTAAGTTACCCACATGTTGATGGTGAGATCCTTTTCTTTGGCTGAGATGTTGAGAGTATACATGCACTATCATATGCCATATGAACTACCCCTTGATGTTGTTGCATATAAATATTATATTAGTATGGATGGATGCGATGTATTCGATGCATATAATTGTTTTGGGCTTGCATAAAGGAGAGCACACTTGTGTGTAGTTGTAAAAGCCATGTATAGTTATTGTTTAATCTTGTTGGTGTGTTTCTTGTTGTCACCCTCTGCAAAATTTGTCTTCAACTATTAAAACAAAATTTCAATAGGGTAGAAAATTGTGCATCCATATTCCTAGGCATAGAAGCACTCAAAGATGAATCAAACCCCTCCATTGCATAATGCTCGAAATGCGATTTCCAACATTATATGGAAGTATGAAAATGGACTTTTGGATTAGAAGATATGGCCAGTTGAAGTTCAGGGGATTTGTTTCCTTTGAAACGAAGGAGAGAAGAGCATATATGAGGTTTGGGAGCATGTCACAAATCAAAATCAGAGTTTTTTGAAAGTAGTAGCAAGGGAGGACAGAGGAAACTAGTGATCAACAATCGTTGATATCATAAAGTGGAGATTGGAGGTCCTGACAATCTGTAAATTACCACTATAAAGAATTTGCGACGAAAGAGGGATGATAGTATAAAACGTCAGGGAATGCCTCGAAAAACGTGACAAAGAAAATCAGTGAATGATCAGGTGATCAATATTTAGCTCAAAAATCAAAATGCTCAGAATCACTTAAAAATGGAATGATCACATCCATCTCGGTGATATGATCTCAATGCAGCTCGTTTCACTCAAAATAGAGCTTGTATGAGAAAGATAGAGACTTATATCCACTTTTTCAAACATAAGAATTTTGCAAAAAAAAAATATAGTCATTACCTAGTCAGTAGTCCATACTGCTGACATGGCAGGTGACTATGCAAGTCAAATTTTGGTCAATAGTGAATGAGGTCACACCAAGTGGCGCTTTATGGTTGGTCAACAGTTTGATGTGTTGGTTTTTTTTTATTGGTTGTGGGAGGACCAATGAGAAGGTGACGTGGCAAGCTCGGAGGCCACCATATGTCCCTCCCCAAGGGCCTTATAGGTTGGTGCACAGTGGCAAAATGTTATTCAGTATATCGGTAGAGTCGAACCCACGACCTCGCCCACACAAGCAGCAAGGCATACTGCTATGCCACAACCATATGACTTAAGATGTATACAGTTTAAAGGGTATTTAAATGTTAAGTTCTTAACACAGAGGGTACTAGTTAGTGGGGGTGGGAAGTTAGCCCCAGCCCTCGTCCACGTGCACCCCATAGGACTGACATTTTCGGAAGGATAAGTACTTGTAGTTGGAGGAAGTTTTAGGAGGCCCGAGAAATCCGGCGTTGCTCCAATTTTGGCAGGCTAACTAGAGTTTTTCCAGATTTGGTGGAGTTTTCCTAGGGAAAACTGAAAGGACCATAACTTTTTGCAAAATTCGACCAATTTTGGCTCAAAAGGAGTCATTCCTAGATGATTTGGATGTTCTGAGCACATTGAAGTAGGTTTTAGGAGTAGTAAAGCAATGTAAACACCACGTTTAGCCATTTTGAGCTAATACAGAGGCCCAAGCCATGGAAGCTGGACCAAGGAGATGTAGCCCAGGAAGGGTGAACTCCTTCATCAAAACATTGCGTTAAGTATTCATCTTGATGGTTTGCTTTATATTTGTTTGTTGTTGTTCAACACTTTATTTACATGCTATTTTTCTTGTGAATTTGACATAAAACTTGATAAATTTACCTGTTATACCCACAAACACCATAAAGAAACCTATGTACATGAAGAAAATGATGAGAAATTGTTTTCTAATTCTGAATTTGAAATTAGCACAACAAAACTAACATTCAACAATAGATCAAGTTGGTATCAAACTAGGTTATTTGGTTGATTTTCTTGAGTTTTGTGCAAGTAGGGTTTTAATGGTTGCAAATTTGTGATGCTTACAAGGTTAAAGTTGTGGAGAGGAGAAGGGAAACTATTGGTTGCAAGTCTCGAGGTTAGGACCTGAAGAAGGAGAGCCACAAGGCCATAATCTCCACCCAAATTTTCACTCCCAGCTGCACTTGAAGCACCTCAAGTTTTACCTTTAACTGAGATTGGGGAGATACAAGTAGTACCAGAAGCTGAGCTTGAATCCAAAGCTATCATGTCTGGAGCAAGAGTGATTGAAGGTCTTTCAGAAGAGGAAGCATTCAACAAGGCTTTCTATGATTTAACTGACATGGTTAGAGTCCTCTATGAAGAGAGGAATACAAGGATGGATCTGATCCAGACTTAAATAGGAACGCAACAAATTACAGAGATAACCATAAACATAGAGATGCAGTGGAAATAATACTTCATTTCATTAATGTAAAATACTGAAATAGCTTACAACAGAAATGGAAAAAAAACGAGCTAAGGCGATGGTAGCTTATCTCTGAGAAGAGACTGGTCGCTACATGCCCTAAACTATGTTACAATGAGGCTCGAACGGCCTATTATTGTTGAGAAACAATGGAAACCTAACATTCCAAAACCTAACCCTAGAAGATAAACGCCAAAAACTGGGGCCCCGTTGGGTAAAATTGGACATCAACTCCCGGGGTCGTAACTTTGGATACGATCTCCGTTTGAACGCGTACAATAGCTTGTTAGAGATCTATCTAGAACTACTACTTTGGGAGGGCAACATAGACCCAATGTTGCCCCAAATTTCCCAAAAAACGTCATTTAGGGCCTCAAAACGGCTTTGGAAGTTCAGGACCTGAAAAATTGCTAAAAATAGTAAGTTGTGCTACAATTAAGGAAACTAAAAAACTGAAAGACACAGTTGTGGGGGTCCAAATGGGATAGGTGGGTGGCCACCAACATCCACCTGGATCATTCCTCCCCCCTTAGGAAGTAATGGTCCCCATTGCATTGAGTTCCTCCCTGAGATGCAGAAGCTTCTGCTGAGCTGGCTCTCTGGTGAGTTGTTCTGCAATCTCTGATGTGTCCAAAAATGGTGGGAAGTGTGATCGATGACGATCCACATTGAACATTTGGTGAAATCCAAGGAACGGAGGAATGTTGTGCTTCACAGCATTGTTGCCCATAGCCTTGGTACTGGTGAAAGGACCATGTCGGAGTGGTCTAAGTTTCCGATGGGTTCTGGTAAGGTGTTTTCTCTATAGATGTAACCAAAATTTGTTGCCCACCTGAAACTTGTGTGGTACCCCTGTGGGTGAGGAGAAGTTGTTCTCGTGTTCTGTCATGACCGTATCCCTTTGCGGCTGCTGTCGTGTGGAGGAACCCTTTGCGGGGGTCATGGATGTAGCAACGATCTTCCCCTTACTTTGGGAGCGAACTAGACAGAAAATGAATTTCCTAGTCTGGGAGATGAGCTTGTCGCCTTTCTTGGCAGTGATCAAAGAGGTGGCGGTAGGTGGGGCTACCTCCGGTATCCTGTATAATGAATTATCCAAAGAAATAATGACAACACGAGGCCTTGACTCATACACAGCATGTTGCCTCCACAAGTATGGCTGGCCTAATAGTACATCACAAACATCCAGAGGTGTAATATCACACAATACCTCGTCTGTGAAGGGCTTGATGCTGTAGGGAAGGTGGCACTATTGGCGAACTTTTAGATCTCGTCCTTCATGAAGCCACCTGATAGTATACAGCTGTGGGTTTGGTGTAGTCAGTAGGCCCAACTGCTTCACGACCTCTGCTGAAACGAGGTTCTTTTGGCTGCCACTATTGACAATGAATTGCAGCGGTGAACCCTTCACCCACATTTGTGAGTGGAAAAGATGTTCCCCCTCCTCTGGGTCTTTGGGCTCATTTTTTTGGATCTTGGCGGTGGCAACAGTGGCACTAGGAGCTGCATCAATGATCAGCTTCCCTTTGCCATTCCCCTTGTCAGGTTCTGGCTCAGGGTTGGAACATGCATCTGGTTCGGAAGCCTTCAACTCAGCCACTAGCAACTGCTTGGTCCGACACTCACTTGTGTTATGAGTGGGACCCTTGTGGAACTCACACCACTTTCCTATGTCCTTCTTCGGCTTTGTGGTGTTTTTCTTTTCTTGTGGCTTCGATGGGTTGTCTTGGGTCACCCCACCTTGGCTTTGTCCTTTGGGCTTCGGATTTGCAGATCCAAAGTCTCGCTTCCTCTGTTTGAACTTTTGCTCGATTTTGACAGCGTATTGGTATGCTGTGCCGAGTGAGGAGATGTTCAATAACTCCATCTCTTCCTGGATGTATTTGTGTAGGAAGCCATGGTATTTGAGTACCAGATGCAGCTCAGAATCTTTGATACCGAACTGTGTGCGAAGAGTATGAAAAATGTTTGTGAACTCTGACACATCTTGGTCTCGTCCCTGCCACAGTGTGGTCCATTTGATGTATTTGTCCTCATAGCTTTTGATAGTGTAGTACTGCTCCTTGATGGCATCCCGGAAGTCATTCCAAGTGGGTGTGGTTGAAAATAATCTTTTCCGGACTCGAAAATTCATGAACAGAAAAATAACCCTCTAGCAGATTTAACCATTTATCTACGGCATCTGCATCTATCTGACCCTCAAATATGGGGATTTTAAAATTAGCTTGTACCTTAAAGGGTGTGTCGTTTCCAGAGTCGCTCCTGGAAGCCGATGCGTCACTTTTGGGTAGCCGCTGAAGGATCTGGGCAAAGTTGTCCATCATCGTGTTTCATTGTCACTCGAGGGCTTCTTCGAGCAAGATTTTGATAGGATCTCCTGCCCCCTCATCTTTCTTCTCATCCGCCATGGGAGGCCATCGGGATTTGCGATGCTGGTCTTGCAAAGGTTCGACCAGTTCAAGCCCTAATTCCTTATATCTCGACCTCGTTGGGGACATGCAAAGAAAAATAGAGAAAAAGCAGACCGCTCTAATACCACTGATCCGGACTTAAATAGGAACGTAACAAATTATAGAGATAACCATAAACACAGAGATGCAACGAAAATAATACTTCATTTCATTAATGTAAAATACTGAAATATGCTTACAAACAGAAATGGAAATAAACCAGCGAGGGCAATAGTAGCTTATCTCTGAGAAGGGATGTGGTCGCTACATGCCTCTGAACTATGTTACAATGAGGCTCGAAGGCCTATTTATTTTTGAGAAACAATGGAAAACCCTTACCATTCCAAAACCTAACCCTAGAAGATGAAATGCCAAACTGTGGGCCCCGTTTAGGTAAATTGGTACATCAATTTCCCGGGGTCGTAACTTTGGCATACGATCTCCGTTTGACGCATACAATAGCTCGTTAGAAAGATATATCCAAGCACTACCACTTTAGGAAGGGCAACAATAGAGCCATGTTGCCCCCAGATTTCCCAAAAAACGTCATTTAGGGCCTTGAAATAGCTCTAGAAGTTCAGGACCCGAAAAAACTGCTAAAAATAGTAAGTTGTGTTACAATTAAGGAAACTGAAAAACTAAAAGACATAGTTGTGGGGGTCCAAATGGGATAGGTGGGTGGCCACCAACATCTACCTAGATCAGGATCAAGAGATTTCTAAGTCTCCACATGGAGAGGGAAACTCAAAAGATAAAAAATATGAAAAGAAGGATTCAAAGGGTAATGCAGGAAAGCCTCCTCCATCTCCACCATCTTCATCATCTTCCTCATCATATTTATCATCCTCATCATCACCAACAACATCATCTTCCACTTCCACCACCAAAACTATTCATACTTATTCATAAACCCCAAAAGAAACATGTCCCTTACTTACATTGGACATTAAGTTTCAACTTCCCATGTACAATGGTGAGGTAAATGTAGTGAAGTTAGAAAACTGGATTCGACAATTGGAGGTTTATTGTAGAATTAAGAACCTTCAAGAAGATGACATAAAGATCCAGTTGGCTTCAATGAGGCTAGAAGGAGTAGCACTAGTCTGGTGGGAAGCAAAGACTCAAGAGGAAATGTGAATTAATGGTAAGATATCCATTTTTTTTAGATAGGAGGAAAGACCTGTTATAGAGTTTTAGTGAACCCAACATTTTAGACTACCAAGTGAGTCCATCATCAGGGAATGCACCAATAGATATTCTTCTTAAGATATCAATTTTTTGGGTTGAATTTGTTTCTTCAATTAAAATACAGTTTTATCCTTTAACCTACATGCAAAAAGCCATTATGATTTCGCAAAACTTTAGGCAACTCAAGGGCTAAATAGTTCAATACTATACCCAGGAGTTTAGGAAACGGGCTTTTTTGTTAGGAGTAAACATGAATTCCCAAGATACTATATTGAAATACATTGGGGTTTTACATTCCTACTTAGAAAACACTATCCTTATGTTCAATCCAATCAATTTAGATAAGGTATGTGTGCAAGCCACACACCTTGAAGCAAGAGGAAATAACATTCAGGAAGAGGGTAGCAAGAAGAATCCATTCAAGGGTAAGGAGAAAGAGAAGGCTGGAAAATGGACAGGAAATAAGAATGTAAGTATAAAGAAAGAAGGGGAGAAAAATATATTCAAAAATTGTTCCAAAGAGGGGCATGATGAAATCCACTGTTGGAAACTACTTCCGGAACTAAGGCCTAAGAAACCAAACAATAAGGAGAAACAAAAGACAACTGCTACCACACAACATGATCTTGGATCTGATTCTCGTGATGATACCAAGATTACAGCCATGGTCACAAATGGAAAGGAAGCTATAGCAAGCACTAATTCCTCACATAGTCACAACAACACTCCAAATGAAGAATCAAGGGTAGAGTTGTTCCATGTAAGGGTAATCTCAAACCATACAAAGATTGATGCATTATTTGATAGTGGGTCACAAGCGAAATTAATTTCAAAAACTTGGTTTAAAAGCTTAACCTTGAAACTGTACCTCATCATAAGCCATATCCTTTGGGTTGTATAGTCAATAATGCAAATTTAGAGGTTACAAGGAAATGCTTATTCAAGTTTGCCATTACTGCAAATTCTATTGATGAAGTTGAGTTAGATGTGGTTCCACTTGACATCTCTAGAATTCATTTGCGAAGCCCATATTTGTGTGACAGGACAGTGGTATTTTATCACCATGAGAATAAATATCAATTGCTCAAGGATGGAGTGGAGCATATTGTGAGAGCCCATCGCAAAAAGTTAAACATTTCTCTAGTTAATCAAGGGCAGATGAAGAGGCTAGTAAATGCAAGTAAAAAATTTGTGCTTCTCATGATCAAGAAAAAGAATGATATGGATTATGAACCTTTTGAAGGTTTTGATGATAAGTTAAAATATGATTTTTTTTGATGTGGTAAGAAAGCATGTCGAGATGTTTCTAGAACCAAAGGGGTTACCTCGCAAGAGCAGAATTCAACATGAGATACAACTGTAGTAGGATGTTCCAATTCCAAACATTGGCATGTATCGCATGTAGATCATGGAGAGAATGGAAATCAAGAAGAAAATTCAAGAATTGTTGAACAAAGGTATCATACGCCCATCTACTTCACCATGTGGTTCACCAATTGTCTTGGTGCCAAAGAAGGACGGGACTTGGTGCATGTGTGTGGAGTTTCGTGCATTGAATAAGATAATGGTAAAGAATCATTTTCCACTCCCAAGAATTGATGATTTGATAGATAAATTTAGGTATGCAAATTATTTCACAAAGTTAGACTTACGAAGTGGTTATCATCAAGTTAGAATAGCTGAAGAGGACACTTCGGTCTTGCAAATGCTCCAGCTACTTTCATGAGAGTTATGAATGAGGT
Source organism: Pinus taeda (assembly GCA_000404065.3). NCBI lineage: Eukaryota > Viridiplantae > Streptophyta > Pinopsida > Pinales > Pinaceae > Pinus > Pinus taeda. Next base: position 67,257 of record APFE030640021.1, read on the forward strand.
ATTGAGACCATTTCTAGATGATTTGTCAATTGTTTACTTAGATGATATTCTCATATCCAGCAAATCCAGAGATGAACATGTCATGCATGTGAACAAAGTACTTGATGTCTTGAGAAAAGAATAGTTATTTTTAAAGATGTCAAAATGCAAATTTGGCAAGACTTCTTTAGTGTATTTGGGACACATTGTTGGAGGAGCTGAGGTGAAGATAGACCCCTCTAAGGTTGAGGTCATTGTGAATTGGCCCAAGCCCAATATAGTTACAGAGGTAAGAAGCTTTCTAGGGGCAACACAATATTGGAGGAAATTCATTGCTAATTTTTCTTCCATTGCAACTCCACTACATGCATTGACTAGTGCCAAGAAAGTCTTCCATTGGGGAGATGTGCAATGAAAATAATTTTATGCTTTAAAACAAAAGATCAATTCAACATCGGTATTGGCTCTTCTGGATCTTAGACAACCATTTGAGATTCAAATAGATGCTAGTGATTATGCCATGGGAGTAGTTCTCATGCAGCATGGTAAGCCCATTTGATTTCATTCTGAAATTTTTAATGGTGTTGTGACTAACTATCCCACTTATGACAAAGAACTTTATGCATTGGAACAAAGTGTTAAAAAATGGAAACACTACTTGATGGGGAAGGATACCATTATCCATATTGACCATCAACCATTGCAGTACTTACAGTCACAACCAAAGTTGCAGTAATCACGACACTTCAGATGGATGGGTTTTCTACAACAGTTCCATTTGGTTATCAAGTAAAAAAAGGGAATCTACAATAAGGTAGATGATACGCTTTCTAGGCCTATTGTAAATTCATCTATTATACTCAAGCAAAATTCTATTTTGCATGAAAGTTACATTGAGCAATATGCATATGATAATTACTTTCAAGATATGTATGCAAGATTGAGGCAAGGAAACCAAATTGAAGAGTTATATTACCATGTGCATAATAGTTTATTGTATCACTTGGGAAAGTTATGTATTCCACAGGTAGAAAGAAACAATATCATAAGGGAGGCATACACTTCATTGATTGCTGGACATTTTGGTGTAGGCAAGACAACAGGGAATCTTTAAAGGTATTGTTATTGGCCACGCATGTTTCATAGTTTATCTCATTTCATTAGAGAATTTTCCTTGTGTGCAATAAGTAAGGCTAGAAATAGGAAACTAGGATTGAACACTCCACTTCCAGTACCTTCACGTCCAAGGGAGAGTATCTCAATGGATTTTGTAGGAGGTCTTCCATTGTCAAGGAAAGGTCATGATTACTTGTATGTAGTTGTAGATAGGTTCAACAAGATGTGTATTCTAACACCACGTAAAAAGAAAATTATAGCTAAGAAACAACTCATCTTTTATTTCAAAATGTTTGGGTTCATTTTCGTCTTCCTACTTCCATTGTAAGTGATCGAGATTCTCGATTTGTTGGGAATTTTTGGTCAAATTTGTGGGACATGATGGAAAGTAAGTTGAAGAAGAGTACAACCTTTTATCTGAAAATAGATGGAAAAACCAAGGTGGTCAACAAGAAAATAATTCATCTTCTTAGAGGATATTGTAGCAAACATCCGAAGTTGTGGGATGAACAGTTGCATTACACACAACATGCATACAATAGGGAAATCATTCTTCCACAAACACATTGCCACTTGAGGCATGTTTTGGGTACTTGCCAAGATCACCATTGGACTTTATATTTGAGAAAGATGTTTCTATTGATGTCAATAATGACATAGATAAGGCAAGGAAGTTCATTGAGAAAATTCAGTTGATACATCACACAGTGCAAGAATAGCTTGAAGAGAGTCAAAGCAACAACAAGGCAAGGCATGCCAAACACTGTGTCGATCATAAATTCCAAGTTGGTGATGAAGTTTGGTTATCTATTAGCAAAGAGAGACTTCAAGGGGAAGGTAAAAATCTGAAGCCAATCTGTTATGGACCTTTTAAAATTCTGGAAAAGATTGGTAACAATGCATTTAAGCTAAATTTCCCTCCTTATATGCAAATATACTATGTTGTTAATGTTGATAATTTGAGATTGTTTGAGCCTCCTTTGCTTGATGACCAAGGAGATAATGTTCAGCTACCATTAATAGATGATTTCTCGCCAGAATATCTTGATGAACTTCAGCAAGATCTCATACTTGACAGAAGAACCAAAACTTCAAAGAGATGGAATGTCGAATACCTTCGAGTGGGACTCAAGGGACAAAATCCTTCTAAGGTCAAATGGATGAAGATTGAGAAGGTGAGGGAGTTGTACCCTTGCCCGCTCAATAATTGATAGTATATTTTGGGGTCCAAAAAGCTTCCAGTGGGGAGGAATGATCAGGTGACCAATATTTAGCTGAAAAATCAAAGTGCTCAGAATCACTCAAAAATCAAACCACCACGTTTGTCTCGGTTATACAATACCAACTCAACTCATTTCACTCAAAATGGAGCTTGTATGAGAAAGATAGAGACTTCTGTCTGCTTTTCCAAACAAAAGAATTTTGAAAAAAAAAAATTATAGTCACTGCCCAGTCAGCAGTCCGTATTGCTGACATGGCAGGTGATTGTGCAATTCAAAGTTTGGTCAACAGTGAATGAGGTCATGCCAAGTGGCACTTTATGATTGGTTGATAGTTTGATGTGTTGGCTTTTTTTTATTGGCCACCAGAGGACCAATGAGAAGGTGATGTGGCAAGCCCAGAGGCCACCATGTGTCCCTCCCCAAGGGCATGGCAGGTTGGCATGCAGTGGAAAAATGTTATTATGTAGGTCGGCAAAGTTAAATCTGCGACCTTGTCCACACAAGCAGCAAGGCCTACTACTATGATGCAACCATATCACTTAACATGTATGTGGTTGAAGGGGCATTTAAATGTTAAGCGTCAAATGCTGAGGGTGCTAGTCAGTGGGGGCGGGCAGTTAGCCCCAACCCTTATCCACGTATGCCTTATATGCCAAAAAAATTTGGAAGGAAAAGCACCTACAGTTGGTGGTAGTTTTACCAGGCCCGCGAAATCAAGCACTGCTCCAATTTTGGTGAGGCTAACTGAAGTTTCTCCAAATTTTGGTGGAGTTTTCATAGGAAAAACTAAAAGGACCATAACGTTTGCAAAATTTGACAAATTTTGGCTCAGAAAGAGTCATTCCTAGATGATTTGGATGTTTTGAGAACATTGAAGCAAGTTTTAGGAGTATTAAAGCATTGTAAACAACACGTTTTTCCATTTTGAGCTAATCCAGAGGCCCAAGCCATGGAAGCTGGACCAAGGATATGTAGGCTAGGAGGGGTGAACTCCTTCATCAAAACACTAGGTTAAGTGTTCATCTTGATGGTTTGATTTATATTTTTTTGTTGTTGTTCAACACTTTATTTACATGCTATTTTTCTCATGAATTTGACATAAAACTTGACAAATTTACCTGTTACACTCACAAACACCATAAAGAAACCTATGTACATGAAGCAAATGATGAGAATTTTTTTTCTAATTTTGAAGTTGAAATTAGCATAGAAAAGCTAACATTCAACAACAGATCAACGAAAAACTAAGGGTAGGTAGGGCCTTTTCTCTCTCCTCCAACTAGACGTGTGGAAATGTAAGATTTGTTATGATAAGTGACACATGGCGGCCTACTATTTGATCTGATAAATACACAAGGAAACTAACATCATCATGACATGGCAGTACAGAGGAAACATGGCATACTGATCTGGAATTTTCAGGGTCCTATGGGGGCATATATGGGTGACATGTGTCACCCTTCACGAAGCGACATGTGGCAGCGATGAGATTACTAATCGATAATTGACGGTAGCAGCATGTTGTGTATCAATAGGAAATCATCGATTACGATATTCCAAGTGGGCCCAATCATAGATCGTCTATCGCGGTTTTGCAGAGATGGTTCAGTTTGAAAGTTGCCAATTTCACCGAGCTCCAATAGTTCATTTAACAAAGAAAAAGGTATATTGGACATGATTATGAAGGCTTTAGCACTGGTCATATCCCCTAGTCATATGATGGAAAAGGGGAAGGGCTCAAAGCTAAAGGGGCTAAGGTGGATCGGAATGTGATGTTCTATAAGTTATTTTAAAATAAAAATAGCAATGTAATAATACCCGATAATGGAATACAAAGCTTTAAAGACATAATCGGTTGAACACTGAGGCATTAAAGGAGGACATGCATCATTTGGAAATCGACATGGGCTGACCCTATGAAACCGTTGTAACAAGAAACTAGGGTCAACACAGACAAGGGAAATGAATTCCACTGTACTATACCGAAGCCTGTGATGAGTAAATGAAGATATGGGAGCTCAAGTGGACTTAATGACTCAACATGGATTTCCATGAAATGGGGTGTTACCGGGAATAGTGTCCACTCAAAGCTGCTATTCCCACTAAGACTGGTAGCTATCTTAGAAACAAACAAGTAAAGTCTACTTTCGCTTTCCTTTATGAAAATAGATAAGAGTGGAACAAAGGACACCAACCTTAGTCTTGCGCTTGGTTCCTTACTTGATTCCTCTCTTTCCTGATAGATCTTTACCGCTTCTTCTTCGTCTACCCAGCTTCAAAGAGCACATGTGGAATCAAAACAACATACTACTATCGAAGAACAGGGATCTATATTCATAAATAACACAGGACCAGATATGTGTTAACCATACAAATGCATATATAATCAAACATACAAGAATA
>APFE030640022.1:0-13847 GCA_000404065.3 Pinus taeda
CGCCTTTTGACCTTTACAGGGGTACGCACCCATCCTTTGGCTTACAGAGCGTACAAGTACGTAGGTACAATGAGTTTGGGATGTGTACATGCAGGCAAGGTAGAGAGAACCTGCGTACCCAGAGATAAACATGTTTTTAAGTGACTTTCTCTCTTTTTGAAGTTTGACATGAAGAGCAGAGGTATGAGGCTTGACAAGGAGGATAATATGACTATTGATGGAGCCATATTAACTGTAGGTAGTCATGGTGACAAATTTCAGTGTAACAGTTGCTTCTATGACTTTCTAAGCTTTTTGAATGGTTTTTTATGTGGTTTTTGTAATTTTTATATGGTTGTTTTCTTTTTAATTAATTTATTTTCATGGTTTTTGTACATCATTGTTTTTTTCTTAAATTAATTGGTTACATTTTGCAAAAAAATAAATAAATAAGAAAGACAAAGGATATAGTAGCTACGTTTGTTTGAGAGTCTATGACATTGGTGGGGTAGCTCGCAAGATTGATTTGAATGCTCCATTGCTCAAACGATTTCCAATATCAGTCAAGCTACTCTCACACTGTTGGTCGAGTTCATGTGGTCTGTACAAATGGCTCGTATAGATCGCGTGAGCGATATATATTTAAAAAAGGGCTTCATTGAGCCTTAAAGTTTGATCGAGCATTATATATCAATCAAGGGTTAGTTTTTAACCCATGATCGAGCTACCATTTTAGTACCTAAGGAGCTTGATCAAGTCCTTAAATGGCTTGATTGATCCATTGTTTTTTCCACCCAAAAGCGCCCTATTTCACCAAAAAGTGTAACCTAGCTCCATGCTTTCACCAACATACACACACACACACCAATCACATACGCACACAATCACACACACACAGTTGGTGTAAAATTAACATAAATCCATCTCAACTCTTACCAAGTAAAAGCCAAGAGAATCAAATTTCTCAATATACAAATATCTTTTTTAAATGTAAAACTTGATTCGTCTCAAGGCTTTCTAAATCTTTGTTAAGATGGATATATATATATATATATGTATATGTATATGTATATGTATATGTATATGTATATCCTTTCTATATTTAGAAATATTCTTAATTGTTATGATGATGAATATGAATTATTATTTTGAATAATATGGTAAAATGGATCTAAATTTGTAGCTATGATTTATATTCTATATGTATTTGATATCTCTCTATATAGAATATTCTTATTTCTAATTATATGTTAATTAATAATATTTATTATCTTTTTATATGTTTATATATGATTTTTCTATATGAAAAATAGTTTTGTTTTTTAAATAAAACACAAATTAACATATAATAAGTAAAATTGAATTGATTTATTAATTTTATTACTTTTTACTTTTTATTATTATTTTAATTGAGTAGACATTATATTTTATTATTATTTGATTTAATGCTTCATTTTATGAGATATTACACCCCTAATGTTATTCTTCATCTAATGCAGCATCTTTAAATACACTTAAATAATGATGAATTCTAGTATCTAATCATCATCATTGAAAACATGAAAATTAGTCACATTATCCAAAATTGTAGGTTTAAAATATATCTCAATTGAAAATCCATCTTTTAGAGAAGTAAAACATACCACTACATTTGTTATGGTATGAGTTGTAGCATTCTGATATTTAGGTTTTCGCTTCTTATATCTTGCCTTCTTCCCTTTGGAAGGTTCTCTTGTTGTAGTTTTAGATCCATTTATGTTTTTCAGGGCTTATACATCATTATAATAATTCTTGATCTCATCCTTGTATTTCTTGGTTTGTGGCAAGTAGTCCCACTTTTATTTGTGTTTGGACCCAAAAAAAATTCAAAGTAGGATGGCGCAGTAGAAGCAAGAAATGTGAAAGGCACAGGATGAGGTGTAGTGGAGGGATCATGTAGTAAGCAAGAGGAAAGCATAGGGTTGGCACAATATGTAGGAACACAACATAGTGTTGGCACAGTGGTTGGGCGGAAGCGAAGATGAATGTCACACATTAGGAGGATAGTGGTAAGCGGTGGAGGAAGATTTCTATGGAGAGTATTAGTTGTTATGATCTTACATGAGAACGAGTTGACCAGGGAAGCCATGGTCATTACGTAGTTTTAGATATTTAAAAAACTTGAAAGATGAGGTGGTGTGGAGTTGAATGAGGGAAGGAGATATTTTGGAAAATTATTCCACACATGGGACAACTCGGGAGGAATCAAGGGAAATATTTTAATGACCTTTAAGATAGATATGATGAGAAGGTGAGAAGACACAAGGATTCGATAATTTCCAACAGTCATAAAATGGTCACTCAAAGACCAAGAGAGGGTTGGTTGATTAGTCATAAGTGTTTATGAGTTGGAGTATAGAGTCGATCTCTATACCAACATTATTTTGATGTAATTTGGGAGTTGTAGTTGAGTTCGTTGTTGCTTAGAAATTTTAATGTAATGAGTTCTGTAGTTTCTTATACTAGTCTTCACATAGGGGGTTTATGGTCAATTTTTGGTGTTATTAAATGTTGTCATAAATGGCTAGAGATCCTAGTACTGGGTGTATGTAACTATGAATATATTTCCTTCCCTACTAATGAAACTATTGTAATCATTTGTGAATATAAAATATTGTTTGGGGAAATCTTTGCGCTCTTTTTTATGCATATGTAGGAATGATTGAATGAATCTTGCAACTTTGTGAATGCTATATATATTAAAACAGGGTCTTACTAATTTTTCTATTACTCGTTCAAAATCTTATTAATGGTGTACAACTCTATTAATTAATCCCAATATTCATATTATTGATAGGTTTTAGAATGGTGGTATACGGTGACGATCTCATTTGATATGGGCCAGTTGTATTAGGTTTGGTAAATATTGTTGAATGATCATAAGGGTTTCTCAATTGGTAAAGTATGGAGTGTTAGTCAGTCTTGTGTCACTTACAACTATGTAATAGTTGTGAATTTGTTTGTGTTTTCGGTTGACTAGGTTTTGTCATATTGAGTCCATGTCAAAAGTCAGATATCATGCATGATCATTACAACCTTATGGAGTGGATGGAATAACCACTATCTTAAACTATGCACAGTGTGTGGTAATGGTAGAAGGTTGTGGTTTGTGTTAGTTAGGAATAATGCATTGCATCCACATGAAAATCTTATTAGACTATGGAAACTTAGTTTCGATAGTTGCTTGTCAGTGGATTGGGTGAAATTTCACACACTTTATGGGTGTTTCCGAAAGGTTCAATGCTAACTGGGTCTTTGTTGGACATTGTGTCACAAATCCTAGGTTTGTCAGTACCTTTTGCACCAACAAATGGTTCCATTTCCAAAACTGCGACAAACATCTGTTGGATTTTCTCTTCGGTATGTGGAAACCATGTAATCCTACTAAAAAGGAGATCACCCACTAGCTTACGTGAAATGATCATGAGTTTTCTATTAAAGAAATAAGAAAGAAGGGTCATAGTATGGAGAAATCGATGCAAAAATATATGTATACTAATTTAATTGAGATACTCTTTGTGGAATTTCCTAACAATTTGATGGAGTGGGTCCAAAGGATCAAGGACAATAATCCCACATATCAACATGACGGGCCAAGGAGGTGGCCAGCGGAGGAGGTACATAAGTTAAAAGTAGTGAGAAATATGAGTTTGCGTGTTGTTTAGTTTTGGTTTCAAAGTGTTTTATAGGGATATATTATGTATTTTGTAGTGGAATGAGTGGTGTCCTATACTACAGTGGAGTGAAAATTTTTGAAGGGACTGATAGGTAGATTTATAAGGTCATTATGGTTATTATAAAACTATTGTTCTGTGACCACAATGTTTTTATTGTGGAATCTGATACCATGTGTGGGTAGAAAATCTAAAAAACTAGGGAAGAGGGGGAGACATGGGATATGTTTTGAGTAATAGGAAAAAGGGAAGGGAGAAAGAAGACTGTAGTGGAAGTTTCCAGTGGGTCCATAACTGCGGATACAAAGAGAGAGGAAACTGATGTAACGAGAGAACTATGAGGATGGAAAATTGAGAAGTGGTAGAGTATATAGATTGGGTGACACGATAGGAGACAAGTTAGCATTGCTACATGCTAAAGGAAGGCATTATTGTCATTCTTATAACACCCTCTAATATTTCAGTTATGTTTGAATTTTTGAGACTACCTGTTATAAGACTAAGTGTAACTTTAGGTTTTCATGTGTCATGTCATGTTTTTTCATGTGTTCCAAGTGCCCATGTCCCTTCCTAGGTGTTTTTAGATCATCAAGAATAGTTGCAGTTCACTTTATAGTCACAATGCACATTCTAGTCACAAAACGACACTTATTTGTCTCAATTGCTCATGATTTTCTTGTTGCACTTGAAGAATGTTTATGAGTTGGAGTTTTTATGCATATTTCTTAGTTTTGGGTACTTCTTGATTTCCACTTATCAGTTTAGAAGAATAATGCTTGATATTTGTCTAATACATTGTGTTTTTCTGTGTTTTTTCCCTTCCGTACTAGTCATTTTTCAGACCTTGCCATTCCTCTTCTGGGTTGGGAAGAATGTAGTGCACAATTAAAGAGTGTATTAGTGACCTTCCTTATTATCTAAAACAACACCTTGTGTCATCGTAAGCCTACTCTCTCCCTCTCTCTCTCTCATGTGCATTACAAAATTCTAGTCAACAAGACCCTTCTTGTTGCTTACTCTTCCTCCCCATGAATGTCCTTCCTACACCTCCTAGAATATCACTCGCTCTCTCTCTCTCTCTCTCTCTCTCTCTTGTGCATTACGGAATTCTATTCAACAAGACCCCTCTTGTTTCTTACTCTTCCTCCCCATGCAAGCCCTGCATACTCCTCCTAGCATCTCTCTCTCTCTCTCTCTCTCTCTCTTGTGCATTACGCAATTCTAGTCGACAAGACCCTTCTTGTTGCTTACTCATCCTCCCCATTCAAGTCCTCCCTATGCCTCCTAGCATCTCTCTCACTCTCTCTCTCTCTCTCTCACTCTCTCTCGCACTCTCTCTCTCTCTCTCTCTCACTCTCTCACTCTCAACTCTCTTCCCTCACTCTCTTTTGTCACTCTCTCTCTCTCTCCCTTAGTCCTCTCTCACCAGTCTCTCTTTCTCTCCTCTTTCTCTCTCTCTCTCTCCTCTCTCACCTCTCCCTCTCCTCTCCCTCTCTTCTCCTCTCTCTCTTCCCTCTCTCCATCTCTCCCTCTTTCTCTCCCCCTCTCCCCTCTCTCTCTCCCCCCTCTCTCTCTCTCACAAGACCCTCTGTGTCTTAACAAACTCTAACTCCTCCTCTCTCTCCCTCTCTCTCTCTTCTCTCCTCACTTCTCCTTCTCTCTCTCAGCAAGAACCCTCATTGTGTCTAAATGTTCCTCCTCAGCAGTAAAGTCCTGCCTATGCCTCTCCCTCTTCCCTTGTCCCTCTCTCTCTCCTCTCTCTCTCTCTCTCTCCACCACACAAACACCCCCACTCCATAACACACCTTGTGTTTCCTTACATTCCTCTCTCTCTCTCTCTCCTCTCTCCCTCAACACACATACACACACCACAACAGCAAGACCCCTCTTGTGCCTTATGTTCTCTCTCTCTCTTCATCTCCTCTCTCTCATCAGCAGACCGCCCCTCTTCTATCTTACTTTCCTCTCTCTCCCTCTCTCTCTCTCTCTCTCTCTCTCTCAACAAGACCCCTCTTGTGTCTTACTGTTCCTCCTCTCTCTCTCTGTCTCTATCTCTCTCTCTCTCTCTCTCAACAAGAACCCTCTCGTGTCTTACTATTTCTCTCTCTCTCTGTGTCTGAACAAAACCCCTCTTGTGTCTTATTGTTCCCCCTCTTTCTCTCTCTCTCTCTCTATCTCTCTTTCTCTCTGTCAAGAAGACGTCTCTTGTGTCTTACTGTTCCTCCTCGTGCAAGTCCTGCCTATGCCTCCTAGAGTATTACACTACAAAATTCTATTTGGAAGTGACACCCCTCCTTGTGCCCTAGAACTATGAATTATTCCCTCCTTGTGGCCTTGGCCATCCTCCCTATCACATGGCATAGTCCTACTTAGTGTTCCTTCTAACCTTTTCTCATGGAGTCGCGCCATGAGCTCACCCTGCCTCCTCCTCTTCCAGAGATGCACATGGCATAGACTTAGTGAGAACTACCTACCCCCATTGTCTCCTCCAAGTATGTTCCCTCCTTGTGGTCGTGGCCTTCTTCCCTATGACATGGCATAGTCCTCGTTAGTGTTCCTTCTAACCTTGTCTCATGGAACCGTGCCATGAGCTCACCATGCCTCCTCCTCTTCTAGAGATGCACATGGCGTAGACTTAGTGAGAACTACCTACCCCCATTATCTCCTGCAAGTATGTTCTATGCACACAAGGCCTCTCTCTCTCTCTATCCCTAGCACACTTTTAATCCATAATTAGCACATTGCATGAATCATCATAGAGTAAGAGATTTTTTGAGATAATGTTTACTTTCCATGAGTGATATATACATGTACGTATTCTTAGTAAGAATGGAAAAGATGTTTGATGATATCTAATAAGAAAAGTTACCCAAGGAATAATTGTGAAGGAAAAGGCACAAAGGCACCATGTTGCAACAGTTGATAGAATCTTGGATCCTTATGATCAAAGTGACTCATGAGGATTCCATCATATCTCTACTAATAGGAAAATCAATCCTATTACTTATTAGTTTGCAAGAGTTATTTGCTTACTCCCTGTCATTGATATTCTTCTTCATAAGAAAATAAAGAAAGAGACAACTCGTCATGGTGTGTTGGTTTCTTTAGGGGAAGATTTGGTTATTGAAATCCTTAAATATTTAAATGATCCTACTGAAAGAATAAATAACTAGCGAGATCTTCCACTTACTAAGTAAGATCTGGTTAGTGACAGGAATTTTCCATTTTATTATGAAGAACAACTAAGAGAAGAAGAACATCTTGATTACAATGAATATTTGGATGGTGAATGAAAAGACTCTTTAGAATCAGAGGGTGAAGTTGAGGAGGAAAATTAATACATGGCTAATGATTAATTGGACTGGATGGTTCAAGTTTCTCTTTCTCTTTGAGGAAATCTTCATCATATTCCTAAGCACCCAAAAATGTTGTTGTTAAGTTTGACCTTAATAAGAAAATGAAAATTGAAGACCATATTAGTGACTTCTACATGCATTTATGAATTCTAGAGGTATGTTTTGATTATGCTACTTGTAGATTTTTTTCTGTACACTCTAGAAGGTAGAGCTTCAGTTTGAAATCACAGTCTTCTGCCTAATTAGAATCATAATTGGAGGGAGTTTAAAAATCAATTCTTAGATAAAAAATTTGATGATAATACTCTATCCATGTTTCTCAAAGAACTAAGAAATATGAAAATGGGGGACAAGGAAAAGGTAAAGGATTCTAATCATAGATTTAAATGTTTACAGAATAAGTTCCGTACTAACTTCCAACCACATGATTCCATTACCAATTATTATTACACCACTTCCTTGCCTACTAACATTTTTGTATTTGTTAAGAGAGTTGCAAAGGACACATTGTCTTTGAACTTTGCAAAATCAATTTCTCTTGAGAAGGAATTGTGTTCTATTTGGGCTGTTGATGACCGTGAATATTGTAAAGACTCCAAAGACACTAGTAATAAATCTCAATCCTCTTCCACTCAAGCCAATGAGAAGTATTCTTTCAATATGGAAAGATTCTCTAAGTCTTTAAAGTTGCTCACTAATGAAGTATCAAAGATAAAGAAAAAGTCAAGTGAGGCATCTACAGATAGTAAGTCCTTCAAGCCACCTTTATTTAAGAAGAATAATAACCAACCATATAAGTCTACCCAAATATCCATTGTTGTGATCAATGTATTTTGGCATGGATAATTTTTTTACTTTTCGTCAAGAGAAGCATTCAAAGAAAACATGTCCACAATGGAATCACAACATAAATGCTATGATGACCAATTTTGTAGACACTTTATTAGTAGAGGATATATATGAGCAAACCGAAAAGGCCAATGAACTAACCATGATAGAGTAAAATTTAGGTGTTGTTAATTCAATTAATGTATTCAATATTATAAATAAGTTTGATAAACAAAATGTTGATGAACGAGTAGTGAGTGAAGCTCCTCCATAGAATCCAACTAAACAATACAATTTGAGGAGTAAAGGGTCGACTTCTCAGTAAGACCTTAAAAGATAATTGTTGAGAAAGATCTTACCACCTACCAATCCTACTCAGAATTCACAAAGCAGGTTGGGAAGTGCTAAACCTCCCAAGAGAACTTCTACAAACAACAAGAGTAATTCCATCACTCTTAAGGTTTCAACAAAAGCTACACAACCCAACACTTCAACACGACCTATTTAAGATGAAACCATTGATTACAAAATTATTTATGATATAAAAGGGCTTGAGTCATTATTTCTATCTTTAAGCTTACAAAAATAACATGAAAGAGTGAATCGATCATCGAAACGTTTGCATCATAACCTCCATAAAGTAATGAAGTATCATCTTCTCACACCTTATCCAATAAGTCTTGTGATATTCTTGATTTTATATTTATTGTTGCTAATTTAAATACTAATACTCTTTTCCACCATTTTATTTTAACATTTGAAATCTTTAATAATAATTTCCATAATTGTTTGATTAATTCTCGTGCATCTACAAATATCATGTCATTATCTATTGCGGATATGATTAATGCCAAATGGGAAAAGACTGATGCATGAATCATACAACTGGACAAATAATTGGTCCAATAAATCAATGAACTTAATAATGTTATCTTCCATTTATCATTAGACCATAGATTTCATCAATGCATCAATATTTTTATTATGGAGATTCTTGAAGCCTATCGTTTGTTGCTAAGGAGAGATTAGTCCAACAAGCTATAAGGGTACTTTTCTATGGATTTGTTACATTTATGCCTTCCTTATAAGGGAAAAAATAATCGTATTCAAGTAGAAAGTGAGCCTTAGATGAAATATACCATGAGAACACATGAGGGACATACTGAGCCACTTGGCTTTGCAAATGACATTTTTGGAAAAAAATTCTAGATGTTGACCACGGGTGTTATCAAATGCAACCATCCACTGTACCATCTGATACATAGTTGGAGCTCCTTCCTTGCGTTCCAACTGGTTCCAATGAAATTTGTAATATAAATGTACATACTACTAGTGTAGGAACTAACTCAATAGATGCTAACATTTGGACTTTATATTTTGATGTTTCCAAAACTCACGACAGTTATGCAGCTCACTGTATCCTTATTGACACTTAGAATAGAAAGTATGTCTTATCATTCCACTTGGCATTCTAGCACATGGAATATACTACTGAATATTAAGCACTCATTATAGGGTTAAATAATTCCATAAACCTCAAGGTGGACATACTCAAGGTAGTTGGTGATTCAAATATTCTTATTGTCAAGTACAAAATACCATTCATTGTGTTTCACCTAATTTGGAAAAATACCAACAAGGGGTATGGCATATTATTTCATTCTTTAAATTATTCCATATTAATTTTGTTCCCAGAATTAGTCATACTAGTGCAAATATTTTAGCTAATGCAACTACTAGAATGTCACCATTAAAGGATGGATCTTTTATAGAAATTATTTATAGAGCATTTACCTGATAACATAGCTAATTTTAACGTATTTAATGATGAATAGAATATACTACACTTCATGGCCAATGTGGATGCTTTCAAAGATGTGACTATTAAAGTAGATGAGCACAAAAACGACTTACAGGAAACAACTCAAGCAACTAAGGGGAATACTATTACCAAGAATGTGGTATCCCTTAAGAAACTTTATGACCTTTAAAATCATTTCAAAGGACTAGTTAATACAAAGATTTAGAGCTCGGTGCTATCAAATGAACAAGTATTTTTTGGAACCAAATAAAATCAAGAACCAAATAAAATAAAAAATATGTGAACCTCGGTACATGTTTTTCTCCTCACGAACTACAAACTTCCATCCTACTTTTAAATTAGTATCGGGATGTATTTGCATGTACATATGATGATCTAAAAACCTATGATACACATATCATTGAACATGTAATTCCTATCAAGGAAGGGTTAAAGTTGTTTCAACAAAAGCTAAGGAAAGTCCATCCAATGCTTCAACCCTTAATTAAAAAAGAATTAAGGAATTTCTTGGATGAGTTGTAAAATTTTCTTGTTACAATAAAGGTTTCAAAATGTTTACTTATAAATTCTATAAATATTTATTTTATATTCTCAATGTAATAAATGTTGTGCACAATATTATAATGTGACATATTACATTTTTTTATTTTAGAATAAATTATCCTATCACACACTCACTAAACATCATTAATTTTTCAATAGTGGAGATTTGTCCACATGTGATCTGTAGTTCTTATTTTATTGTGCAACCCCTGCTCTTGCTTGACATTTAATGGGTGGGGCTTGGGTTTCTTATTTTATTGTGCAACCCCTGCTCTTGCTTGACATTTAATGGGTGGGGCTTGGGTTTCTTATTTTATTGTGCAACCCCTGCTCTTGCTTGACATTTAATGGGTGGGGCTTGGGGTGCAAAAAGTTGTTTTCTCGAAACGGCCTTTCTACATGGTGAATTTCTATATGTTGTGCACCACCCTCACCTTTTCCCACTAATCGCCTTACCCTCGGCCCCCCCCTCTCCCCTCCATGCAAAACCATTCTCGGTTTCCCCCACAAACTATATCAACCAATAAAAAATTTCCATAGAATTTATTATTTCGCCATAAATGGTTTTGATCCAACTATTTTTATCATCACTTCTTATTAGTGAATTTGGTGACCATTTACCATTAAATACGTATCTATCCATTATATAAAAAAATGTTCATTTCATTGCGCTCCTATTCTCTCATATTTATCTACTCCCACAATCATTAAACAACAATTCTCACCCTCTTACCTTTTCCTCATTTTCAGGTTACAGAGAATCAAAGCACAATATTGTATTCAATTACGAGAGAAGATTTAGAAACTCGACTCTTTATTCTACTGATAACCTTATTCCTCTCCATCCATTTACATTTCAAAATTATTTCTGTTAAACAAAAACAATCTCAAGCTCATTTTAAAATCGTCCCCTCTTCTACAACAACAAAGTTGATGAGTTTCCTTTAGTTGATCGGGAAAGTAGAATAATGTATATAAAATCATAATTTGACTTGTATGAGATTTAGAGTTTGGAATTCAAATGTTTCAATATGGATTCCACAAACTCTCTCTGTGGGAATCATTATTACCTTAATGTATATTCCCTCAAACCCATCACTTCCCAGAATTCATGGTATGGTGTTCAGATAGGTACTTACCCAGCGAAAAGGACATAATTTCTCGAAATGGTGGAACCCTATTTTAAATAACTCGTGAATCCATATTAAATGCTTTGTATATTTCCATCCCCGGTTCTCTACAGTCATTCTCCAATGAATCCCTCTTAGATATTTACCATAAATTAATTTTTGAAAGAAGAGAATTTATTTTTGAATTGTCCATGCCTGAATGAACTGAGATTCCCACTCAGAGTTCGCCTTACCCTTGGTCAACGTTCCCATTTTTTTAAACCAAACCATTTCTATTTTGTGTTTCCTTTTAGGATACAAGAGAGATGAAGCAATGGATGAGGTGATTCTTTGTTTTCTGTCAACTTTCTGCCCAAAGGAAAAAATAGAAACTTTATTCAATTCTAGCCAATTTATCTCTAAAGCCATTCATGATCAATTTCTGAAATTTGGGGTTCAAAAAGCTTTTAAGTATTAGTATCCTCTATTTTATATATTTTTATATTAGATAGGCTCCAAATAAAATTGTAGAGGTACGATCTACAATGAAATTAGTGATTTGTGATTCATTGGAATTCATTAGTTAGAAAGAATTCTGAAGAATTTTCTTTTACTCATTTTGTAGAGAAAAATTTTCGTATATGTTACAATTTATTAATCAGTGATATTCCTCCTAGAATTTCACTAGAAATCAAAATGATTATGGAGCTGGATGAAGAAGTAAAGCTTGGTGATTGGTATTTGTACAAATATTTTACAGAAATTAGGTTATATGGAAGTGAACTTCCACCCTATCAATTGACAAATTTTCTTCCCAAGTGTATATTTTCTCTTGAATTCATTACATAAAGCCTTAATGTAGATCAAGTACATTTTTTACCAAGAAGAAAAAAAACTTTGTTTAAGTTAAAAGCACAAGTAGGGCCATTTGTGGTAAATTTTAGGTTAGCAGATAAATAGGTGGAGCAATTGTTAGTGCCAATGAAATTTAGACTAGGAGTAGTTTTTCATATGACCCCTTAGGTAAAATATTAGCCATTAGATTTCACCAGAAATCTCCACCATAATTCCATTTATCTAAACTAGAAATGAAAATTTTTTCCAATAAGGAAACTTGAGAAGGAAACCCAGTACAAGATCTGGTAGAGGAGAAAACAATGCAGCATTTAATGTGACCTAAGATATTAGCTATGCCTCAAATCAAAGAAAATGAACTCAAAAGAATAGTTCAAAGTGTATCAGAGTGAGAAGTAGATAAAATCAAAGTATGTAAGAGGTAGAAAACAAAGAACTTGGAAGGAAGAATGTTAGAAAATGTGTGTTTTGATAGTCCTCCACCAACTATGGTCCTTTCAAGTGAGCCTATTTTCAAAATGCAGGAAATAGATCTAATGGCAGAAAAATATTCTCCTTGTTCTTATTCTTACCAAAAACTATTTTTTGGTTTTTTGGAAATGAAGAAAGAGAATGGCTCTTTGAAGAAAATAGTGTATACTGAGTTCTAGAAGTAAACCTCTTCCACAAAGAATAGGTTGTTTTCAACTCTTCACATTGGAGAAGGTGAATTAAGCTAGTGTTTCGTGAACCAAAGATTTATGGGCCTAAATTTGTTGGAGACTACAAATTTTTTTTCTTTATTTCAATATTAAACAAATCCATCCTTTAGATGATATTGATTTTCACAAACAGTGATATGATCTATTCTATTCTCCCTTTATCTTCCTTCACTATATCAAAATTGCATAATTATTTAAATAATACTCTTGCAGAGCTTAGAATGGAAAATACCTCCTCCTTGGCCAAGGATATTAAGATTAAATCACTAGAATATATTTTGATTAAATTAGGTTTGGATCCTAAAGATGATTATGTAGCTCAAGATATTATTAAAAAGAAGAATCAAGATATCCAAACAGCCAAAAACGGTTAAAATTTCCTACAAGAGAGCATGCACAAATAAATGAAATAAGGGAATTGGAAAAATACAAGGAATCTTTATTATTCTTTATAGTATTGAACAAAACATGGAAATATAAATTATGGAAGAAAAAATGGAGGAGTTATTAAAGGATAAAGAACAAAGTGGAACTACAATAATTCCAATAGTAGAGATAGTTTCTACAGGAGATGATACCACAAAAAAAAAAAATGTTAGAAGCACTATCTTCTCTCACCCTAAAGAATGTAGAGATTGGCAGATTGAAAGAAAAGTTTCGTAGAGTAGAACAAAATAAAATCAAGTCAAATAATTCTTTAGTGGCCGAGATACAAAAAAACGTTTAACTTGCAGAAACAACTAGAGCATTATTTCAGAATTTCCAATAGTGTTCAGTATTTGACATGGGAAAAGGAGAAAATTTGGATGGAGGTTATGTCATTTGTATATGATTTATGCCCTAATATTTAAATAATTGGGGAGAATGATAAGTTAATGGAAAGAACAAGGGAAGCCATTGATGAGATTAAAGTTAACCTAGGAAAAAAAAACCAATTAGCA
>APFE030640022.1:21800-34766 GCA_000404065.3 Pinus taeda
TTAATTCTAAAACAACTTATTCATGGTTTTAATAAAACTAAAACTAATATTTAATTTCTCTCTAAGAAATTACAACAACGCCTATATTTTATGAAGCAATTCTTTCCTTAAGAAAAAATATATATAATTTCATTCAATATGTTACTCTAAGGAAATATAATGAACTTAATGATTATTCTTTTGAAATTGATATCTGAAATACTTTCGATCGCCTTAGGAGGAAGTGATTATTGAAGACTATGCAAGTGGCATAATTCAGTGGTTTTACTTGTTCAAAATTTTGCATCTTATGTTTTTGGATACATTGCTTCATTCTCAAAAGAAGGGTTTGGTTCTCAATCCATTATCTCTGAGTATATTCATTGCACTATCGATTTTTTTTTATCAAAGATACTCTGCAGCGTAAAGATTATTTTTAATTCTAGCTTTCTAGGCAAAAGATCGGTGGAAAAACTATTTTTTGTTGGTTGGGAACGAAGAATTATTTCGCATCCAAGGTATTCAACCCTCTACTCAAATGCAACCTTTCCTCTAAATTGGAATAAGCCCTCGTTCATCAATTTTTCAAAACTAAGCATTAGCTCCTTTCAAGTATTTCTATGAATTTTAGTACACTCAATAGGACGTCTACTAAGGAACCATTTTATGCGTGGCATAATTATCGAGCTACATTGTTTGCATTGACTTGAATCAGTCAAATTTTGTTATAAATGTTTTGATTCGTAAACTGTTGTGGATATTCCACTGGACAGTTCATCACAACAGATTTGATAATATTATATTAAAAAAATGAGATTCTACACTATTACAATTTCATTTAATTTCTATATATGTAGGTCTTACTGTAATTAGTGGATGCACGTAAAAGTAAATGACGAAAAAAAAGGGAACTAAGGCATAGACAAATAATACAAAATATATGCTATCTGGGAAACCCTTTTGGGAGAAAACCCAACTAGAAGGTAAGGTCGCTTCACTCTCTTTCTCTCTCTAGAAATATGGCTATAGGTACAAAGAAGTAATGCCTATGACCTGTGGGCTGGTAAAATGCATAGATCATATTTGTGTCCTCTACCTCCTATCTCTCCTTGCTATCTTTCTCATCTATGGAATATATTCTCTCGAAAGAATGGAATGCCTCTTCCTCCTAGTCGCCCGGTTATAACACAACCTGATAGCCTACTAGTGGTTAAGTTTGACTACATCAACTCTTATCTAGAGTTAAAAAATAGACCCTTCTAGAGTATTCTATATCAAAAACACATGTCTAGCCCATTTTCCATGAATAATGGGGGCTGACGTGGCATCCTTCCAAACTATAGGTGTGAAAACAGGAAGGTCAACTTCTAGGTGGCATAATGTTTTCACACAGACTCCCATTGATGTGATTCTTGCATTTTTGGAAATATTTTTACGTGAAGAATAACATGAATTAGTGTGGTGCTCAAGAAACAAATTTTTACCCCCAAAAAAAGTTGTTTGGTGCCTTAAAATTCTCCTAGAAGGTTTTACACTCTATTGTTCCAAACTAGGTGCCACTAGTAAAATAGTCCCATGAGTTGATTCCTCCAATTTTTTTTACTCCAAATGTAGCGAGATGGATGAAAAAATATATAATGATCCAATTCAGATCACACCTCTCCATTTTTGGATGCTTTTGGTCCCCAAAATCTTTTACTTGATGAGGTGAGGAAATGTTTCCACCACCTTCTCTCTGGTGTACCATTTACCTTTGCCTGGAAGTTGTGCCTTCAACCCAATCTACCAAAGGTCATGTTGTCTCTATATTTTAGTTTTAGACCTCTTCTACAAAACTGTATCTTTTGTCAACTCTTCCTGAGAAACTAGTGCTAAATCCTCCATAGAAGGTAGGACATGTTCCTCTTCCTGATCTAGCATGGAAGGCCCATATAGTTTCAAATTCTCTACATTTATAACTGAATAAATCCACATATATGGTGGTACACTGAGTTGATAGGTGTTGTCACACACCTTTTCCAGTATCTCAAAGGGACCATATCTTAGAGCCTTGATTTTCTTACCAATCCCCTGCAGCCTCTCCTTGTTCAACTGTAGCCATACTCTATCTCCCACCTTGAATTATTTCAATATTCTGTATTGATCATGTCTGGCCTTATACTTCTCCTGTGACTTTTGTAGTGTTTATTGTACCTATATATGGATCTGCTTGATCTTCTCTATAATTATTTTAGCCCTCCAAGTATCTCATGTAAGGTCTTCCTTCACTTCTCCTCACTACCCATATGCAATATCCAAAGGTGAAAGTGGAAAATATCCAAAAAATGTTTCAAATTAGGACTTTTCTGTAGAAGTGTGGACAACTTTGTCATAAGAATGTTGTATATATGCCATATTTTCCTCCCATATCTTTAGACGCTTCTGGTTGTAACCCCTCAGAAGTTGCACCAAAGTCTTGTTGACTACTTTTGTCTACCCATCTATCTGTGGATGAAATGTTGTAGATATATTCAGCTTCGCGTCCATCTTCTCCCACAGTGTAGTCTAAAATGGAGTGGGAAATCCTGTATCCTTGTCTAAAATGAAACTCCTTGGCATTCCATAGTGTACAAGACCTATCCAAAGAACAAGTTTTATGCTTCTTGTCCACTCATGGTATTTTTTCAGGGCATCAGAACACACATCTTGCTAAACCTATCAACTACCACTTACAGGTAGTCATTTACCTTCCTAGCTGTCAGTAAACCTTCCACAAATTCCATGTAAGTTCTTTCCCAAGGACAACTAGGTACATCTAAGGGATGATACTGACCCTATTTCCTATTTCTAGGCTTGCTAGCACAACAAAGCATGCATCCTCTTATGAACCTGGCTACTTGCTCTTACATCTTGGGCTAATACACATACCTCTGCAAGTTAACCGTGGTCATCCCTACACCAAAGTGCCCTACAACCATGGAGGTGTGAGCCTCTCTAAGTAATTGCAAACGATCACCTTTAGGAACACATCACTTATCCAGACTATAGAGTAACCCATCCCAGAGATGGTAGTCAACAGTGTTGTCACCATCGTGCACATGACTCTAACTTTGTAACTACTAATACACCTCCTTGAACTACTCATCCTCTAAATATGCTTCTATTTATACATCATTGGTGAGTGGATCGATGTTCATAATAGTTCCCAAAGATGTAATATTTGATGTCCGTGGCCTTGAAAGAATATTGGCGACTTGTTTGTGTTGCCTTTCTTATACTTGATGACCAAATGAAACTACTGTAAGAACCCCATCCACTTGTAATGCCTGGTCTATTGTATATTATTCTGGGCCTACAAGTACTATAATGACTGGTGATTTGTGTGGATTATTGCCTCCTCTCCCATCAGATGGTGCTTCCACTTCTTCACAACTTGCACCATGGCATAAAGCTCCTCATCATAGGTAGGTTAGTTAAGAGCTACCCATTTAATACATCAGAATGTTAGGGAATGGGCCTTCCTCCTTGTGTCAAGATAGCTTCCATAGCATACCCACTCGCATATATCTCCACTTCAAAGGGTCGTTGCAAGTTTGGTAATCCCAAAACCGGTGCTTCACTAGTCTTCTTCTTTAACTCATCAGAATCCTTCTGTTACCCTTTCCCCTCTAGAAACTCTTGCCACTTGTTGTTATGGCGTGGGGCGGTGCTGCTACTACTGAAAATGAGGCTATGAATTTCCTTAGTTACTGTGTTGCTCCAACAAAACTCCTAACCTCAGTAACATTAGTAGGCACTGACCATTTCATGATGGCCTCCATCTTGGAAGTATCTATCCTCAACTCTCCTCTACCAATCACATATCCCAAATACAACAAGGACTGTTGTGCAAACTTGAACTTCTTAAGATTTTCTAGTAGCTTGTGCTTCTTCAATATTTCTAGTACGTGTGTCAAATGTGAATATGCTCCTCCTAGGTAGCACTATATACCAGTATATCATCCAAATAGACAATAGCAAATGAAACACTATAATAGGGCACAATACATCATTCATTAATCTCATAAATGTAGCTGGTGCATAACATAGGCCAAATGACATAACTAACTACTCATACAAACCTTTCCTAGTTTTTAAGGTGGTCTTCTATGTATCCTCTTCTTTGACTCGAACCTAGTGAGATCTAGAATTCAAATCCATCTTGGTGAAATACTTTGCTAGCTGTAAATGATATAGCATATCTTCTATCTTGGGCAATGGGTATATGTTCTTTAGTGTGATTTTATTGAACACCTTGTAATCTATACACATTCACCAAGTCCCATCCTTCTTTAGCACAATGATGATGGGTGACCCACATGGTGATCTACTCAATAAAATGAAACAATGTTTTAGCAGCTGCTGCAACTCTTTCTTCACCTCATTTGCTTCTATAACGGACTGCATGTACAATCCAATATTTGGCAATGGGGATTCTAGCAATAGATGGATCTCATGCTCCACTTTTGTCTTAGGGGTAGCCTTTTAGGCTCTCTAAACACATCTTTGTATGCCTATAACAACTCCTTCAATTGATGTCCTTGCTTCTTAGGACACCCCTGTAGGGATGCATTGCCTCTTATTGAGTCCTCTACAGTCTAACCTTCTCTTAAAAACAATAAAACATACTCCTTTCTAGACTTGATCAATTTCTTGGCCTGGTGATCCATGTGGATATTTGTGGCCACCTACCAAATCCACTTGGACCCCCACCATTATTTCTTTCAGCATTTTAGTTTCCTAAATTATAGCACAGTTTACTATGTTTAGCAGTTTTTCAGGTCCTAAACTTCTGGAGCCGTTTTGAGGCCCTAAATGACGTTTTTTGCGAAATTTGGGGGCAGCATGGGTCCATGGACTAATGTTTCCCTTCCAAAAGTGGTAGTGCTCAGAAATATCTTTCTAAAGAGCTATTGTACATGTCAAACGAAGATCGTATGCCAAAGTTACGACCCCGGGAAGTTGATGTACCAATTTACCCAAACGGGGCCCACAGTTTGGTGTTTCATCTTCTAGAGTTAGTTTTTGGAATGTTAAGGGTTTTCAATTGTTTCTCAACAATAAATAGGCTTTCGAGCCTCATTGTAACATAGTTCAGAGGCATGTAGCCACCACATATCTTCTCAAAGATAAGCTACCATTGCCCTAGCTGGTTTATTTCCATTACTGTTTGTAAGCATATTTCAATTTTTTACATTAATGAAATGAAGTATTATTTCTTCTGCATATATGTGTTTATGGTTATCTCTGTAATTTGTTGCATTCCTGTTTAAGTCTAAATCGGTGGTATTAGAGTCGTCTGCTTTTTTTCTCTGTTTTTCTTTGCATGTCCCCAACGATGTCAGGATATAAGGAGTTAGGGCTTGAACTAGTCGAACCTTTGCAAGACTACCCTCGCAAATCTCGATGACTTCCCATGGTGGATGAGAAGAAAGATGAGGGGGCAGGAGATCCTATCAAAATATTGCTCGAGGAAGCCCTCAAACGACAATGGAACGCGATGATGGACAACTTTGCACAGATCCTTCAGCGGCTACCCAGAAGCAATGCATCAGCTTCCAGTAGCCACTCTAGAAACACCATGCCCTTTAAGGTACAAGTTAATTTTTAAATACCCATATTCGAGGGTCAGATAAACGCAGATGTTGTAGATAAATGGTTAAATCTGCTAGAGGGTTATTTTTCTATTCATGAATTTTCGAGTCCGGAAAATATTGTTTTCGCTCTTCTCAAAGCAACCTCCCACGTCAAGGACTGATGGGAAACCTACTACGAGCATAAGGATGAAAGTACCGACTCACTATTTTTAGCCACACCCACCTGAAATTCATTCCAGGATGCCATCAAGGAGCAGTACTACCCTATCGAAAGCTATGAGGATGAATACATAAAGTGGACCATGCGGCGGCAGGGAAGGGACCAAGACATGCTGGAGTTCACCAATATTTTCCATACCCTTCGCACAAAGTTGGGTATCAAGGATACAGAGTAGCATTTGATACTCAAATACCATGGCTGCCTACACAAGTACATCCAAGAAGAAATAGAATTACTGAACATCTCCTCGCTCGCACAACATGCCGATATATGGTCAAGGTCGAGCAGAAGTTTAAACAAAAGAAGTGAGACTTTGGATTTGCGAATCGAAAGCAAGGGAAAGGTGCCCCTAAAACATAGAACAAAGAACAAAGCCAAGGCGGGGTAGCCCAAGAAAACCAGCCAAAGCTACAAGCAAAGAGCAGCATCATGAAGTCGAAAAAGGACACGAGTAAATGGTGTGAGTTCCATAAGAGCTCCACCCACAACACAAGTCAATGTCGGGCCAAGCAGTCACTGGTGGTTAAGCTAAAGGTTTCAAAATCAGATTCATGTTGTGACTCTGAGTCAAAACTCAATAAGGGAAATGACAAAGGGAAGCAGATCCCAACACCACTGTTGCTACTGCCAAGATCCAAAAAAATGAACCCGAAGATCCAGAGGAGGAGGAGCGTCTCTTCCACCTCTAGATGTGGATAAAGGGCTCCCCTCTACAGTTCATTGTCGATAGCGGGAGCCAAAAGAACCTCATTTCGGAAGAGGTCGTGAAGCGGTTGGGCTTACCAACCACAACACATCCACAACCGTACAAAATCAGGTGGCTTCCCCAAGGACGAGATCATCACGTGAGCCAGCAATGTCGCCTTCCATACAACATCAAGCCCTTCACAGATGAGGTAGTATGTGACATTGCTCCCCTTGAGGTTTGTGATGTATTATTAGGAAAACCATACTTGTGGAAGCGACATGCTATGTATGAATGAAGGCCCCATGCTATTATTATTACATTGGGAAATAAGTTGTACAGGATACCAGAGGTAGCACTGCCTACTGCCATCTCTTTGGTTACTGCAAAACAATGCAGTAAGCTCATTTCCAAAACCAGTAAATTTGTTTTCCTGATGATACGCCCTCAAGGAAAGAAGAAGACAGTGGCCACGACCTCTAGACAGGGTCTCTCCACACGAAAACTAAAGATGGACAAGGTTGTGGAGGAGTATGAGGATATCTTCGCCTCCCCCGCAGGGGTTCTTCTGCACTGTCAGGTCAAGCAGTCCATCGATTTGATCCCACATGCACCACTACCCAATGGACCAATTTATCGGCACTCCGTTCTAGAGAACAATGAAATCAAGAGGCAGATTCAGGAATTATTGTAGAAAGGTCACATCCATCCGAGTTCATCCCCTTGTGGGAGTCTGATCATGTTGATACAGAAGAAGGATGGTACTTGGAGACTCTGTATCGACTATCGGGTGCTGAATAAGATCAATTTCTGTAATAGGTACTCGATCCCACAGATTGATGACCTCCTGGACCAACTAAAGGGGGAGAAACATTTCAGCAAGATTGATCTGAAGTCAGGATATCACCAGGTACCAATCGAACCCTCTGATGTGTGGAAGGTTGCCTTCAAAGCCAAGGAGGGCCTTTTTGAATGGTTGGTTATGCCTTTCGGATTGACGAATGCTCCTGCAACCTTCATGAGGCTAATGGATGACATCTTTCGGCCATTCACCAACTCATTTGTAGTGGTATACTTGGATGACATTCTGATCTTCAGCCAGAGTTGGGAAGAGCACCTCCACCACATCCGACAGGCTCTCCAAACACTGCGGTAACACAAGCTATGTGCCAATTTGGAGAAATGCACTTTTGGCATGACCCAGGTTCAGTATCTGGGATACATTATTGATGAACAGGGGGTGCATGTGGATCCAGCCAAGATCCAAGTCATTCAAGATTGGCCCTCTCCAACCACTCTAATAGAGCTCCGCAGCTTTCTAAGTCTTGCCAACTTCTACCACAAGTTCGTGTTCGTATTTTCTCATATCACTTGGCCCTTGAGTCAAGTCACCAAGGGAGGAGCGAAAGCAAAATTCTTTTGGTCTGAATTTCAATAAAAGGCATTCACAGATTTGAAAGAGCACCTCTGCTCAACACCAATGCTCGCATTACCAGACTTGCAACAACCATTTGAGGTCGAGATAGATGCCTCTGACTATGCTATTAGGGCAGCCCTTACTCAACACAAGCATCCAGTGGCATATCACTGTGAGACACTTCCAAACACAGTCCAAAAGTATCCCACTTATGACAAAGAGATGTATTCCATTGTGAAAGCCTTCTGATAATGGAAACATTACATTTTGGGGAAGGAAATGGTCATCCACATAGACCATTGACCCCTCCAATTCATATAGATGCAAGGGAAATTGCAGAATGATCGTCATCAAAAGTGGTCCACATACCTGCAACGACTCCATTTGAATATCAAATATAAGAAGGGCGGCACCAATAATGTTGCAGATTGCCTCAGTCGACCACTGATCATGGCATTAACCACTGTGCTCAACTCTTGTGGGCACGAGACTTCTGATTTGCCACTTCTCTACAAAAGCGACCCAGAATTCGGCCACACATACCAGACACCCTTGGAGGGTCGGCATGCTACAGATTTTCACCTCCAGGAAACCCTTCTATGCCACCGGGGTCACCTTTGTGTTCCTTCAAGCGAGCTTGCCAAAATGATTTGGGAAGCACACTATAGTCGGGTTACTGGGCATTTCGGGGTCGAGAAAACGGTGGCAGTACTACAAAAGTATTTCTATTGGCTGAATCTGTGACAGGATCTCGGGAAGTACACCAGATCATGCACTACCTGCGCCATTTCCAAACAGACCGTCAAGAAGCAAGGCCTCTATACCCCTTTGCCTACCCCTAATCGACCTTGGGAATCCATCTCCATGGATTACATGTCAGGCCTTCCTTCCACTAAGCATGGAAATGACTGTGTTTTTGTGGTCATCGATAGGTTCTCAAAAATGGCCATTATGGCTGCCTGCAAGAAGAATATCATAGCAGAAGCCACTGCTAAACTCCTCTTTGAACGAGTGTGGGTACACTTTGGGATCCCATAGTTTATCATCTTAGATCAGGACAACATGTTTCTCAATACATTTTGGTCCAGTCTCTGGTCGATGCTCGACACCAAACTCACTAAGTATATAGCCTTCCATCCTCAAACTGATGGCCAGAAAGAGGTTGTCAACAGGATGATCGTACACATTCTGTGTATGTACAACTCAAAGCATCCATGCACATGGGATGAGAGCCTCCCCTATGTTCAACCTAGCTACAATTAGGCTCTCCATAGCTTGACTGGTCACAGCCCTTTTTAGCTGGGCTTGGGATTCTAGCCACTATGTCCCATTGATGTGGCCATGCCATTTATAGCTACTCAACCAGATTTGGCTCATGTCCAGTCTGAAACAGATAAGGAAAATAGCTTCAATGAGCACATCCAACATATTCGCCAACAGGTCCATAACATTCTAGAGAAATAAAATGCCAAGTACAAGCAGCGAGATGATCAACACTGGGTGCCACACAAGTTTCAGGTGGGCAACAAAGTCTGGTTGCATTTGCAAAAGGAATGCCTTACCGGAACCTATCGGAAACTCAGACCACTCCGATATGGTCCTTACACCATTACCAAGGCTGTGGGAGACAATGCATTTGAGCTCAGCATTCCCCCATTCCTTGGCCTGCACCCAGTGTTTAATGTGGACCAGCTTTGCCCATACTTTCCACCATTACTAGACACATCCGACATTGCAGAACAACTCACACCCACACAGTTAAATCCAAATTGCATGGAACAAGTTGTATCTGATTAGATCATGGACACACAGATCAAGCACACCCACCAGCAGAATATCCAATTGTATCGAGTTGTTAAAGTAGGCCAACTCCTTCATTAGGGAAAGTGGTTCACCAGGGACCAAGTTCAACAAAAGTTTCCTTGGAGGAACTCAACACAATGGGGACCATTACTTCCTAAGCGGGGAGGAATGATCCATGTGGATATTGGTGGCCACCTACAGGTGTGAAAATAAGAAGGTCAACATCTGAGTGGAATAAATTTTGCATATGGACTCTAATTAACATGATTCTTGTGTTGTTGGAAATATTTCTATTTGTAGAACAACATGAAAGGGCTTGGTGCTTAGGCAACAAATTTTTACCCCCAAAAAATGTCATTTGATGCCTCAAAATCCTCTAGGAAGGTTTTAGACCTTGTTTTGCCAAACTGGGTCCCACTAGCAAAAATGGTCGTGTGACCTCATCCCGCCACTTTTTTTCACTCAAAATGCATTGAGATGTATGAAAAACAATATAATGATCCAGTTTGGACAATGTTTGAAGTGTAACATAACTGATCTAGCACATACATTTTTGGTACACTTCATTATCTTTGTAGTATTATTGTAAATATGTTGTCTTATTCTTGTTCAGTGAATAATATGAGTAAGCCCTATTGCTTCAATAATTAGCACTTAAATGAAATATATTTATGTTGGATTTCCTTAGGAAACTACACCATCATGAAAAGACTTGTCTTCTTAGCATAAAAAGAAATTGAATTGTCTAAAAATATGAAGGTGAAGGTTCTTTTCCCGAGGGTAGATCTCCATAGACTTTACTAGAAACACATCTCTAAATAGTTGAGGAGTGATCCTTGATTTTATTTATGGTAGTGAGATAGTAATAGTACTAACATTACAGCTAATGAATGTACCATAAAATAAAACATTGACAAACTACAACAATTGTTTCATTGTGAGGTTGTACTAGCGTTTGACACATTTGATATTAAAGGATTGATGATGTTGTACAATGACCATAATCTATAGCCTTTATATAAATAGTAAACCTTAATGGTTGATATTATATTGATGAAATATTACAATAAGTGATTTAGTGAATGGGTATTTTGGACATTAAAACTTGATAACAACTACAACTTTGCAATTTAGAAGGTACAAACAGTATAAGAAGTACCCTTGAAGGTGTAATCATACATAGTAATCTTGTACAGTGACAAGTGTTCTCTTTACTTAATAAAGAACAATGTGCCGTAGTATATCTATGATGCATTCAAATGACAATATGTTGTAATGTGTGTGGAAAGTGACGTTCGTTGTACTTGAAATAACTGTGAGAGTTCCTATTTGACCATATTTCTACTGCATATAGGAAAACCATTGATTGAACTCTTATAGAGAAATGTAATCTTGTAGTTTAATGGTGAATATGAATAGTAAAACAAAGATTCTTAGCAGTCACACATGAAACTGTCACTTGACAGTTTTGTTATTAATGAAACAATGCACTTGTTCATATGCCAGTGATTCTACTTTGTGATACATAAGGTTGATTGACAACATCAGATGAAATTTTTGATGTGCCAGTTTGCTTATGAGCCTATGACGATTATTCATTCATGACTAGTGTAGTAACAGTGTTAATTTGAGCAGTTTCCAGTGATGTGCAACTAAATTTGATGTGTAGTGACTAGTGATGAGAAGTGTTCAGTGATATTTAGTGGGTTGACTTGATAGTGGTCAGTTGAGGATTTTTGTGCAGAAAGACCTGACAAGATATTCATATCATGCAGAGAATTATTATCTTCATTACAAACTTCTTACGTTGATTCAGAGTATAGGGGGATCCAATCTAAAAATTGTGAAACATGGTTTTTTGGCTTGTTAAGATAGGTGATTGGAGTGACCTTCAGATTGTGGCCTGAGAATGCTTCAAGATGGTAGGGTGGTGCTAGGGAAATTTGTGGATTTCATAGGGAATTTTGGTATCCATTCAGTTGTGGCTGATAAAATAAAAAGGTAGTGAAGCATCCTCTCTGACGAAAACTGGTAAACAAAGTGTAGGGGCACTCATTAGGTTGTAGCCTGATCTACATGGCGTTGGGGCATCTTTCTAGTTGCAACATGATATTAGGGTCTAGTAGTGTCCTACAAGTTGCAGCCTATGAATTAGGGGTTTGGTGACTCCCTTACTTGTAGCTGGAATCTCGATGAAATCAATTTTCTTTTAACATGGAGAAGACAATTACTAAATAAGTGTTCAGTGGTTTTATGCCTAGAGGGGTTTTCCCACCTAAATATATTTATGTCTTACTTTTTATCTTTTTTCATTGATTGTATGATGTTGTATTCTATTATTAATGTTTATGAGGATTTAAAAAAAACAATAATAATAATTGAAGATTAACTAATGCTCTGAAAATATTAAAAGGTTCTAATTGCTAAGAAAAATTGATTCAACCCCCCCGTTAGTATTTCCACAACTATAACAATAAATAAATAAGCTAGAAGCTTATATTGAGATAATGAATTTGGTTGCTCATGATGAACATCTATTAAATAAATAAAATAATATATGTCATTTTTTTGTTTTAAATTGAATAAATTTATATTTTAATATTTTTTAAGTAATAAATATAGTAATTTGTTTTAAATAATTAATTGTATTTAATTAAAATATTAACTAAATTAAAAGTCCAAAACTTTATATATATAGATATGTATAGTATTGAATGATACCCAGGAAGTCAAGCGAGAAGAAGAAGAATCCATAGAAAATAGTACAAATAAAGTTGAACAAAACATCTAGGAAATCATAGAGAAGAATGGGGCAAATTAGGTAGAATCGAGGAATCCTTCCAAAGTAACAACACTTATAGCACACTAGCAATAGATTGTTAATATAGTGGCACCAAAAGTATCCACGTATTAGAGAGTCCAAACTTTGATAAAGAAAAAACTACAAATATAAAGGAGCATCAAATGGCTATTGTATTTTCCACTCCAAACTCTAATGGTTGGCGGAAAGTGGAGAAAAGGAAGGTGATACAAGTATAGGTTAGTGTTATTTATTATTTTGATTTTTGTATCTTGATTACCAAATATTGGCTGGTATGTTTGAGATCATTTTTTTAGCATATTCCTTTTGGCATCTACAACATGTAACTTTCATTATCTAATAATGGAAACTACGATTTTCCCGGGGAGAAACAAAACATCTAGTATAGAACATTTAAGATAACCATATATAAAATCTAGTATATAT
>APFE030640022.1:34889-77536 GCA_000404065.3 Pinus taeda
TTAACATAGTGTGCTCTTCCTGAAAACAGAAGATCAGTGATGGTCAACAACTTTTTAAGACTCAAGTTGATCTATAAACTATAATTTTCCTTAAAATTTCTACTACTCATATTTGTAGAATTATTTGATATAACTATATGACAACTATATATCTCTTAGTTCCCACCCTTAATAAATTTATTATTTGAGTATTGATTTTGTAACTTATACTTCTTATATTTTTATTTAACTATATAACAAAACACATTGTAATTGTATATATATGTTCCAACAATGCATCATTGATACATACACTAAATCCATGACGAAAAGTACATTTAAAGTGAATATATAAGAATTTTGACTCTTTTCTAATTTATACCATATTGTTTCATTATTTATTGTGTTGTACCAGAAACATTGTTTTCATGTGCTTGGACTTAGTACATGTCATGTGTCAAATTCAAACATTATAAGGACTTATCTTATAGTGTATTTGGTTGGCATGAAGTTTATTAGTTTTTCAAATAGGTTTATTTCATTTTTTATTTATTTTTTACATATATTTACATATTTATTCTCTATGAATAAAATGCATTATTTTTAGATGGGAAAAATTGTAAGTTAGATTTGATCACATTTTTCATTTGTGTTTACATTGAACTAAATACTTTGGTTAATAATTTATCAAAATTGAAACTCTATTTAGTTTAGGACTTCAGCCTAGATTATTCTACTTGAGTTAATAAAAAGTTTTCTGGTCAACATTCTTTCTATGTCAACATTTTTTTCTAGTCCCACAAAAAATAATCTCTCTTCACTCTTCCCCCAACACATGTTTAAGAAATTAAAAAACATAAAAGCATTTGGGCATATATTTAAGGGTGTGTGATAAAGGTGATCAATTGTTAGAGATAACCCCAAAATTTTACTATTGAATATAGGTTTGAAGCTTTGTTTAGCTTCACAACAGGTCACATTTACCAAGAGAAGCATTTCAATACCTTTTTCAAATTTACTTATTCTTAACAACATTTTTTTATTTTTGAAAAGACTATATAAATCCCAAACTAAAAGTGATTCCTATTGCAACAAGGATGTTATTCTATTTTTGTTCATATATCCCATTTATCAAACATTTCAATGATTTCAATCCAATGTCAATTATTTAAATCTACTCATTTGTGTAATAATTTTCAAGGTTACTAAACTATAGACTAATACAAATTGAGTTTATATTCTTATATAGGAAACTTCTAAATATGTATTTCAGAGGGAATTATTACTTAGATAACTTAATGATATGGAAAATCTTTTGCATTTGAGAGAATGGGAGATTCTTGAAAAATAAATATAGTGATTACCAAATTGAAGGGCCAATTTTATTTCATGAGAGAAAATAAAATCTATATCTATAAATTCATACAAATTCAATCATTTATAAGGTAAATTGTGACTAAAAAACTATATAATACATAAATACACACTTGACGATACAATAAGGAACCTATTCAACTAGTTTTTAAGTATGTAAATATTTGAGAGCCTACTATACAAAATCAAATTATTTGGATAAGTTTTTATTCATTAGAAGCACCATATCATTTAGTGTTTTAAAACTTGTAACTAAAATTACCATCAAACAATGAAAAGGAGAAAATTCTTAAAGGGAGAACGGATCATGACTGTAGATGTTTTGTCAATTCCAAGTAAAAAGTGGAAGAAATGTGGGATGAGATGTATGAGAAGGACAATGAAATTTTTGATGAGAATAAAAAAAAAATCAAGATATGGAGGTTTTAGTGGGCTTAGAGAGTGGTGAAGATTGGCACAAATGGTTTTAGTATTTTTTTGGGAGAATTTACAAGGAAATTTTTGCACAGCAGCCATGTAAGGCACAATAAGGGGTAAGAGGATTTAAAAATGTATATGATTCTACAAGGAACCTTTTGTATGCATAGTGAAAAGATGGATACCCAATGTCTTTTATGTTTTCAATTATTTTCAGAAAATCTTGACAAAGTTTAAAATAAGTAACTCCTAATTTTTACTTTTGAACCATATTTGCATTATATTTTATGACTATATGTTGAGAAACAACTAGAGGAATTTAATCAACATCATATTGCCATGGTCTAAGAAGATTAACAATGTAAACATTTCTAGCATATCATCAAAACATGCATGCTAATTTATATATTTTGTATTTATAATTTATGAATTTAATATCGATTAATCACATGATCCTTCGATGGAGCATTATAGTTATATGAAATAATACACTCGTTTTTGTGCAAGCACAAATCTACACTATACTTTGTATGTCTTTAACAAACTTGTTCTCTTTAAAAAATTATCATAACCTTCATATGAGCATTGAAAGAAGAAACTTGTGACGATTTCAAAGGTAGCGATCATCATTTAGGATTCAAGGAACCATTATATGATATATATGATTATGAATTCTACGAAAATTTAGCGTTCTTATATGTGTTTAACAAAGAATGACTTGACAATTCATGCACATTGGAAGTAGGGATATTCTTGCTCCTTCTAGATCTTGACACATTTTCTCTCTTTTAACTCCTACAAGGATATCAAGCATTAATCAAGCTAATGTTTATAGGTTTTGGAGCACCTATGCAAAAACCATTTTTGCTAATCCCTCTTGTAAATAAATTTCCATCAATTGTAATTCTTGTAAATAATATATCAAAATTATGTTCAAATAGTTTTTTTTCTTAAATCACATTCTTAGTTCTTGTGGGTTATCCTAAACCATTACAATTATAACGTGGTTCATAATTTGCATGGATACAAGTGGTTCCAAAAAATTTCAATAAACCATGGTTTCAAGTAGTGTCCAATAATTTGCATGGCATCAAGAGCTTTTATTTTGTTGTTGTTACATTCCATTTTTTAACTACATGGTATTACTTTCAATGCTTATTTTATCATAGTTTTGTTGTTTCATTCTCCATTTGTTTATGGTTTTCAATTATATTTCCCAATGTATAACATATGGAGCAAGTAATATGAGAAGTGATATAATTTGAATTACTTGTATTTTTATCAATTTCTTGAATTGAATGACCTTCTTGTTCTCTAAATGTCTCGCATATTTTTCTTGTCCTTTCTCTATATTTTTCTCACATTTACTCTATGGATGAAAATTCGTTTACTTTTCTAGATTAGAAGATCCAATTTCTCATTGTTGCTATGAATCCCTGTGTAATTTTCATGATCTAATATTTCTTTATGAATGGTTGTTTTATCTTTTGTTTTTCTACATTCGTATTTATAGACAAATTTATTTTTTTTGGGTTGAAAGCAAAGGCTCTATTGAGCCCTTAGAATATAACATTTTTCATAAATAACATAAATAAAAGTTGGTAGGTAGTTGGTGGTGGTTAGCCTTTTAATAGCTCAATCAAACCTTTCGGCTCAATCAAGCCGTTGGTTAACCACTTGTATGGCTCAATTGAGGGTTTCTTTAACGCTTGATTGATAAATTTGATTTGTTTTTTTTTATTATTTAAGTTCTCAATCAAGCATTTGAATCACTCGATGAAGCTCTTGAGGGCTTAAAAATCATAGTCTCTTCACCCCTTCAGCCGATTTCTTTGCAATCCCATTTTGTACCCTAGTGGATTTAGGGCATAATTTGTCCTTAAGTGGCAAAGTTGATCATGTTGGATTCATAAAAGAATCCTCCATTAAATGGAGTAGGAATTTGATACTTTTGAATTCATATGATATTTTTCATCTAGTTTCTTTTAAGCATAACATTTGAAATTCTTTTGGGGAGTTTCGAAGGGACTGAATAAAAAATTAATAACATAAAATATACACAACGAAAAAATTTCAAAAAATACCACTATATTCACTTACGAGTCCTCTTCAAAAGGGTACCCTTGGTTTTTAAATTTATTTAAAGAGTTTAAAACAATATTACGTGAACACATATGTCTCCAAAATGCAATTGAAATATTACTTCATGAACTTCAAAAAATAATAAAAGATATAGTTTTGCATACAAAATTATTTTTTAATATGAAAAACTTAGTTCTCTCTATGTATATCATGCCCATATCTATATATATGTATTATGTATATGTATATTATAGTGTATATGTATATATATATATATATATATATATATATATATAGTAGTATTATATATATATATATATAATAATAATAATAATTACATAGTTTAGACTAAGTTATGCTACGTGAACACACACATACCTCTTAAGATTTTCCAAAATTTACAAGATCAAGTATTGCATTTAATGGAAAATTGAAAGATTATATAAGAGTAAATTTCTTTACAAAAAATATCATTAGGACAAAAACATAATTCCCTGCATATTGTAGTTTTACTCTAAATCAAAATTTGCAATGCTTATATGAATTTTGAGGGTTGCAATTCGATAAAATAAGAAAAAATTGAAATTTCATCATTACATTTTGCCCTAACATGTAACCCATGTTCATGCATTCACCCGGGAGATGATTTCTATTTTTATCAAGTTGTTATCTGAATCATCCAAATGTTTTGGATAATAGTTATTTTTCATTGTGAACATGTAATTAATTAGATATTTTGTAAAGCTATATATGTGTGTGTGTGTGTGAGTGTGTGTATATATATATTTGAATGAAAAAAGGTTGTTACTTAGAACAAATTTTTGTAATATTGTTGTATTAATTTTGACTTAAGAATAATCAAAGGCTTCTAGTTTCTACTTGTGACAACATTATGTACTTGTGAATGTTTCTAGTTATTTTGTAATTTGTTTGTGCATATATTTGAGGTAGCGTAGGACATTAGGAAGGGCTAGGTTGAGTACCAAGACCCGTGACATCCCTATGAAAATTTATTTTATATACTGACTAAAAGATTGAATAATTTTTTTAATTGGTCATCCATAAATAATTAAATTGCTTCTTCTTTGCTATACTTACATGTCAGCGCTGAAGCTCAGTTTTGTGCCCACGATGATCTAGATTGGGCGAATTGTTCCAACAGTCGGCCTTCCAGATGACTCCAGACCTGGTTGTTGGCATTGTTTATGTCGCCCTTCCTTCCCTGGTGTGGCAGTTATATTAATTGTGCTACCTTCCTTGGTGATAAGCTCTCATTTCCCCCATTCATGGAGACTCCTTGTCCTATTTACTCTCACCATTGATATGCATTACTAGTTCATGATAGTTGGCTAGTTGAGCAGTGTTGTTAGTGTTTTTGAGTTTGCTAGATAGCTGGTGTGAGAGTGATCAGTGTGGGATTGTTGATAGCTTGTGGAAGGTTGTGAGGTCTCCTTGATCTTATGTAAAACTTATGAGTGAGAGATCTCTTGTATGTTGGGAGATCCATCTTCAAAGAGTGAATGCTTGAAGAACATGCTGGCTGCACTCTTTCTGCGAAGGCTTGTGACGTCGAAACTTTGGTTGTAAGCTGACTCTTATTTCATTCTTAATGCAATCAATGATGTTTTCCTATGTCTTATGTGTAATGTACTTGATAGCTCATGAATTCTTGACTTTCTGAGTAAATAGCTCATTGTTGTATCTGGCTACGTGCTTTGTTGTATTTCCTTTGCTTTGTTTCAGGTTGGTCACTTGTTGAGAAGAAGGAAGCGAAAGCTGGAGCAGTGCAACAGAACTGCATTGACCACCAGCTGAGGTAAGCCTCCAACTTTAACTATTTAAGGAAAGTTATTGTTGATCTGTCCTTGTTTGTGACTAGACCCACTCTAGGGCTAGAGGGGTTGCCTCTGTCCATAGAGGGAACACTTTCTTGCATCACACAGGCCACCATGATGGCCATATTAGAGAATCTGTCGACAACCAGGAAAACACAATCATTTTTGTGCTTAGTAGAAGGAAGGCCCGACATGTAATCCATGGAGATAGATTCTGAAGGATGATTAGGAGTACATAGAGGCATATACAAGCCTTGCTCCCTGATGGTTGGTTTGCCAATGGTGCAGGCGGTGTAGGATCTAATGTACTTCCCAACATCCCGACAAAGTTTTGGCAAATAAAAGTACTTCTGCAATACCGCCACGATCTTCTCTACTTTGAAATGTCCAACGACCCGACTC
Source organism: Pinus taeda (assembly GCA_000404065.3). NCBI lineage: Eukaryota > Viridiplantae > Streptophyta > Pinopsida > Pinales > Pinaceae > Pinus > Pinus taeda. The sequence continues at coordinate 40,979 of APFE030640022.1, forward strand.
TAGTGTGCCTCCCAAATCATCTTCACACGCTCACTTGAAGGAACACATATGTGTCCCAAGTGGTATAACAATGCATCCTAAAGGTGAAAAATTGGAACTTTCTTCACTTCCAAGATGTAGCCACCCTAATGTCTTGAGCGCACAAGAGTCAAGTACAGTGATCAGCATCATGACTGGTGTTTGGCTAAGGCAATCAATGACATTATTGGTGATGCCCTTCTTATAATTAATTTTCAAATGGAACTATTGTAGGTAGGTGGACCATTTATGATGGCGATCATTTGGCAACTTCCCTTGTGTCTCTATGAACTGTAGAGGTTAGTGGTCTGTGTTGATGACCATTTCCTTCCCCAGAATGTAATGCTTCCATTGACGGCAAGTCTACACAAAGGAATGCGTTTCTTTGTCATACGTGGGGTACTTTTGGACTGTGTTTGAAAGTGTCTCATTGTGTTAAGCCACCAGATGCCCATGATGTGTAAGAACCTCATTAATAACATAATCAGAGGCATCTATCTCAATCTCAAATGGTTTTTTCATGTCTAGTAATGTGAGCACTGGTGCAGAACAAAGGAAATTCTTCAAGTCTAAGAAAGCTTGTTGTTGGGTTTTAGACAAAAAATACTTTTCTTTTCCTCCACCTTTGGCGACTTAAATCAAAGGCCAAGTGATATGAAAGAACCCCAACATGAACCTATAGTAGAAGTTGGCAATACTCGAAAGGCTACAAAGCTCTCTTTGAGTGGTTAAGGCTATCCAATCCTGAATGACTTGTATCTTGGATAGGTCCACATGTACATCCTACTCATCAATTATGTACCCTATATATTGAACCTAGGTTAGGCCAAAGGTGCATTTCTCCAAGCTAGCACACAGCTTGTGTTGTCGCAGGGTTTGAAGGACATGTCAAACATGGTGGAGGTGTCATCTCAACATTGGCTAAAGATGAATATGTCATCCAAATACACCACCACAAATGCATTGGTGAAGTGTTGCAAGATGTTGTCCATCAATCTCATGAAGGTCACAGGTGCGTTTGTCAATCTAAACGACATGACAAACCATTTGAAGAGGCCCTCCTTGGATTTGAAGGAAGTATTCCACACATTAGAGGGTTTGATAGGAACTTGGTGATAACCTAACTTCAAGTAAATCTTGCTGAAATATTTGGCCCCCTTGAGCTGGTCAAGAAGGTCATCAATCCATAAGATTAGATAGCTATTTCGAACAACGATCTTGTTCAATGATCGATAGTCAATACAGAGCCTCCAAGTCCCATCCTTCTTTTGTATCAATACAATTGGGCTCCCACAGGGTGATGAGCTTGCCCTGATGTGCCCTTTATGAAATAGTTTCTGAATCTGCCTCCTGATCTCTTCATTCTCCATAATAGAGTGTCGATAGATCGGCTCATTGGGTAACATCACAGGTGGGGTTAGATCAATGGATTGCTTGACCTGACAGTGCAGAGGTACCCCTATAGGTGAGGTGAAAATATCCTTGTACTCCTCCACAACCTTGTCCATCTTCTGTTATTGTGCAAAGGAGCCCTTCTTGGAATCCATGGCCATGACCTCCTTCTTACCCTAAGGGAAAATCATAAGGAAAGCAAATTTCCTGGTTTGGGAAATCATCTTACTACATTGCTTTGCAGTGATCAAATAGATGGTAGTAGGCAGGGCTACCTCTGATATCATGTACTTCTTGTTGGCCAAGGTAATAATCATAGAGTGAGGTCTATGCTCATAGTAGCATGTAACTTCCATTTGTATGGTTGCCCTAACAATACAACACCAACTTCAAGAGGAGCAACATCACATGGTACCTCATCCGTGAAGGGATTGATGTTATAGGGAAGGTGGCACTGCTGGCTAATGTGAGGATACCGTCCTCTTTGAAGCCACTCGATGGTGTACAACTATCGATGCTTTGTAGTCTTTAGGCCTGGCTACTTCATGACCTATGTTAAAATGAGGTTCTTTTGGCTCCTTCTATCGATAATGACCTGTAGCAGAGAACCTTTACCCACATCTGTGAGTGGAAGAGGTGTTCCCCTTCCTCTGGATCTTCAAGCTCGGTCTTCTAGATATTGGTGGTGGCCACGGTGGCATTGGGATCCACATAAGTGATATGATTCTCTTTGTTAGTTCCCTTATTAGGCTTTCATTCAGAGTTGAAATGCGTGTTTGATTCAAAAGCCTTCAGCTTGGGAACGAGTGAGTGCTTGACCCGACACTCACTTGTATTGTGATTGGAGCTCTTATGGAACTCACACCATTTTCCTGTGTCCTTATTTATATTTATGGTGTTGTTCTTTGCTTGTGGATTCAGCAAGCTATCCTAGGTGGCCCCACCTTGGCTTGGTACTTCATTCATTGGTTTAGGGGCACCTTTTCCTTGCTTTGGATTCATATATCCAAAGTCCCGCTTCTTCTATTTAAATTTATACTCAATCTTAACAACGTACCAGTACGCCGTGCCCAACAAGGAAATGTCCAACAATTCCAAATCGTCCTGGATGTTCTTGCATAGATATCCACAGTACTTGAGCACCAAATGTGCTCAATATCCTTGATACCCAGCTTCGTGCAAAGGGTATCGAAAATATTTTTGAACTGCAATACATCTTGGTCCCTTCCCTGTCGTAGCATGGTCTAGTTTATGTATTTATATTCATAGCTCCCGAGAGGATAATATTGTTCCTTGATGGCGTCTCGGAAAGAATCCCAAGTGGGTGCAGCTGAAAACAATGAGGGTTCACTCTCGTCCATTTGTTCACAATAGGTTTCCCACTAGTCCTTGACACATGGGGTGGCTTTGAGAAGTGCAAAAGTAATCGTTTCCTAATTGGAAAAGCCATAAATAAAAAATATCCTTCCAACATATTTAACCATTTATCTATGGTGTTTGCATCTATCAAGCCTTCAAATATGGGAATATCAAAGTTAACTTGTACCTTAAAAGGAGTGGTGCCTCCAAAGTGGTTGCTCGATGAAGATGCATCACCTCTGGGTAGCCGTCGAAGGATCTGGGCAAAGTTATCCATCATCTCATCCCTCTATCACTCGAGGTATTCCTCAAACAACATTTTGAAAGGATCTCTTGTGCCCTCATCTTACTTTTATTCCACCATGGGAGGCCATCAAGATTTGTGAGACTGATCTTGAAAAGGTTCAACTAGATCGAGCCCTAACTCCTTATATCCCAACCTCGTTGGGGATATGCAAAGAAAAATAAAGAAAGAGCTAACCATTGTAATACCACTGATATTAATTTAGACAGTAACAAAAAAAATTATATATATAACCATAAATAAAAATATGCAGTAGAAATAACACTTCATTTCATCAATATCAAACATTGAAATATGGTTATAAATAGAATGGAAATAAGACTAGCTCGGGCAATGGTAGCTTATCTATGAGAAGAGATGTGGTGGCTACATGCCTCTAAAATGTGCTACAATGAGGTTCAAAGCCCTATTTATTATTGAGACAAAATGGAAAATCCTAAACATCCAAAAACCTAACCCTAGGAGATGAAGCAAAAAAACTTTGGGCCCTGTTTGGGTAAATTGTTACATCAACTTCCTGGGGTCATAACTTTGGCAAACATTCCTCGTTTGACTATTGTAATACCTAGTTTTGAAGATCTCAAAGAAAAGGATGAAAGAAATGTAGTAAGTCAATTTGGAAATACCTTTGGTCTCTCTGTTTTACCTAAAAAAATCATTTAGGGCCTCAAAATGGCTCCAGAAGATCAAGACCCAAAAAACTGTCAAAAATAGTAAACAATGCTACAATTAAGGAATCTAAAAAACTGAAAGATACAATGTTGGGGGTCCAAGTGGAATAGACAGGTGGCCACCAATATCCACCTAGATCATTCCTCCATGCTTAGGAAGCAATGGTCCCCATTGCGTTGAGAGCCTACATGAGATTGGGAAACTTCTGCTGAACTTTGCCCTTGGTGAGCCACTTGCCTTGGTGAAGGAGTTGGCCAGCTTTGAAAACTAGATAGAGTTGGATCTTCTACTGCCAAGTGTTCATGATATGTGTGGACATGATCTGATCAGTAATGGCATGTTCCATGGAGTCTGTTTTTAGCTCTGTTGGTGTGAGTTCTTCTGCAACAACGGATGTGTCCAACAATGGTGGAAAGTATAGCCAAAGGTGGTCTACATTAAACATTAGGTGCAGACCAAGGAATGATGGAATGCTAAGCTCAAAGGAATTTTCCACTATAGCCTTGGTGATGATATATGGCCCATATTGGAGCGAGTGAAGCTTTTGGTGGGATCCAGCAAGACACTCCTTTTGCAAATGTAGCCAAACTTTGTCACCCACCTAGAACTTGTGCGGCACCCAATGTTGATCATGGCAATCCTTCAACTTAGAATTGGCTTTGTCCAATATATCATGGACCTGATGGAGAATGTATTGGATGCGCTCAATGAAGTTGTTAGCCCTTTCAGCTTCAGACAGAATATGAGCTGAACCTATCTGAGTAGCTGGAAATGGCATGGCCACATCAATGGGACTTAATGGCTGAAATCCTAGCCCTACCTGAAAGGGGTTGTGGCCCATTGAGCCGTGGATAGCTCTTTTTTAGCTGTGTTGGACATAAGGGAGGCTTTCATCCAATGTGCATGGATGCTTTGAGTTGTACAAGTGTGGAATGTGTATCATCATCTTGTTGAAAACCTTTGTTTAGCCATCAGTTTTCAGATGGAAAGTTTTGGACTTAGTACATTTTGTATCCAACATCGACCATAGACTTAACCAAAATGCACTCAAGAATATGTTGTCCTGATTTGAGATAATGGACCATGGGATCCAAAAGTGTACGCACACTTGCTCAAAGAAGAGCTTAGCGGTGACCTCTGCTGTGATACTCTTCTTGCTGGCCACCATGATGGCAATCATAGAGAATCTGTTGATAACCACGAAAACGCAATCATTTTCATGCTTATTAGAATGAAGCCCTGACATGTAATGCATGGTGACATATTCCCAAGGATGACTAGGAGTAGGTAGATGATTATAGGAGCCTTGCTTCTTGATGGTTGGTTTGGCAATGGCGCAGGCAGTGCAGGATCTAATGTACTTCCCAACATCCTGATGAGGTTTTGGCCAATAAAAATATTTTTGCAATACAACCACTATTTTCTCTACTCCAAAATGTCTAGCGACCCGACTATAGTGCGCTTCCCAAATCATCTTGGCACACTTGCTTGAAGGAACACAAATGTGTCCCAGGTGGCATAGTAATGCATCGTGAAGGTGAAAACTTGGAACTTGCTTCCCTTCCAGGAGTGTCTCATATGTGTTGCTGAATTCTAGATCGCTCTTCTAAAGATGCAACCACCTTGATGTCTCATGCCCATAGGAGTTGAGCACAGTGATCAGTGCCATGACCGGTGATCGATTAAGGCAATCAACAACACTATTTGTGTTTCGCTTCTTATACTTTATGTTCAAATGGAACTATTGCAGGTAGGTGGACCATTTATGATGGCGATCATTTGGCAAATTCCCTTCTGTTTGTATGAACTGTAGAGGTCAGTGGTCTGTGTGGATGAACATTTCCTTCCCCAAAATGTAATGCTTCCATTGAAGGCAACCCTGCATGATGGAATACACTTCTCTGTCGTAAGTGGGGTACTTTCAGACTATGTCTGAAAGTGTCTAACTGTGGTCAGCCACTGGATGCCCATGTTGGGTAAGAACCAGACCAATAGCATAGTCAGAGACATTTGTCTCAATCTTAAATGGTTGTTTTAGGTCTAGTAATGTGAGTACTGGTGTAGAACTGAGGGGATTCTTCAACTCAGAGAATTCTTGTTGTTGGGTTTCAGACCAAAATAACTTTGCTTTTGCTCTACCTTCGGTGACTTGACTTAAAGCCCAAGTGATATGAGAGAACCTCAACACGAAGCTATGGTAGATGTTAGGAAGACCCAAAAAGTTGCAGAGCTTTGTTAGAGTGATTGGGGCTCGCCAATCCCAAATGACATGTATCTTTGATGGTTCCACATGTACACCCTTCTCATCAATTATGTACCCTAGATATTGAACCTGGGTTAGACCAAAGGTGCATTTCTCCAAGTTAGCACACATGTTATGTTGTCACAGGGTCTGAAGGACCTATCAAATATGGTGGAGGTGCTCGTCCCAACTTTGGCTGAAGATTAATATCTCATTCAAATACGCAACCATGAATGCCTTGGTGAAGGGTCGCAACATGTCCTCCATTAGTCTCATGAAGGTTGCAGGGGCGTTCATCAATCTGAATGGCATGACCAGCCATTCGAAGAGGCCCTTCTTGGATTTGAAGGCAATCTTCAACATATCATTGGGTTCAATAGGCACTTGGTGATAACCTAACATCAAGTCAATATTGCTGAAATATTTGCCCCCCTTGAGCTGGTCAAGAAATTCATCAATCTGAGTCAATATTTCTGAAATATTTGGCCCCTTTGAGTTGGTCAAGAAAGTCATCAATCCACGAGATTGGGTACCTATTCCAGACAGTGATCTTGTTCAATGATCCGTAGTCGATACAGAGTTGTCAGGTCCCATCCTTCTTTTGTACCAATACAATTAGGCTCCCACAAGGTGATGAGCTTGTCTTGATGTGCCCTTTCTACAATAGTTCTTGAATCTGCCTCCTAATGTCATCGTTCTCTAGAACATAGTGCCTATAGATTGGCCCACTAGGTAGGGACACACCAAGGTCAAGTCGATGGAGTCCTTGAACTGACATTGCAGAGGTACCTGTATAGGTGAGGTGAAAATATCCTTGTACTCCTCCACAACCTTCTCCATCTGCTGCTGCTGTGCAGAGGAGATTTACCTGGAATCCATGGCCATGACCTTCTTCTAGCCCTAAGGGTGAATCATAAGGAAAAAAAATTTCCTAGTCTCAGAAATGATCTTACTACATTTCTTTGCAGTGATCAAAGAGATGGTGGTAGGTGGGGCAACCTTCAGTATCTTGTACAACTTGTTGACTAATGTAATAATCATAGAGCGAGGTCTAGACTCATATACAACATGTCTCTTCCACAAGTGTGGTTGTCCTAACAATACATAGCAAAATTCAAGAGGAGCAACATCACATAGCACCTCATCCGTGAAGGGCTTGATGTTGTAGGGAAGGTGGCATTGTTGGTTGAGGCGAAGATCTCATCCTTGGTGAAGCCACCTGATGGTATACAACTATGGATGTGATGTAGTATTTAGGCCCAGCTGCTTCATGACCTCTACTAAAATGAGGTTGTTTTGGCTCCCACTATCGAGAATGAACTATAATAGAGAACCCTTCACCTACATCTGTGAGTGGAAGAGGTGTTCCCCTCCTTTGGACATTGAGGCTCAGTCTTTTGGAACTTGGTTGGTGGCCACAGTGGCACCAGGCTCCACATCCATGATCTGCATCCCTTTGTCAATTCCCTTATCGAGTTCTCATTCAGAGTCAAAAAGTGTGTCTAATCCAGAATCCTTCAGCTCAACCACCAATGATTGCTTGTCCCACCACTCACTTGTATTGTGAGTGGAGCTCTTATGGAACTCACATGATTTTCCTGTCTCCTTCTTAGTCTTCATGGTGTTGTTCCTTGCTTGCGGCTTTGGGGAGATGTCCTGGGTAGTCCCACCTTGGCATGGTCCTTTGCTCTTTGGTTTGGTGACACATTTTGCTTTCTTTGGATTTGTGGATTCAAAGTCATGCTTCTTCATTTTAAACTTCTGCTCAATCTATAAAGAGTATCGGTACATTGTGCCGAGTGAGGAAATGTCTAGGAACTCCATCTCATCTTGGATGTACTTGTGTAGACATCCGCAGTACTTGTGCACTAAATGCCTCTCATTATCCTTGATACCCAACTTTGTGTGAAGGATATGGAAAATACTTGTCAACTTTGGCACATCTTGGTCCCTTCCATAGCATGGTCCGCTTTATGTATTTATCTTCATAACGCATGGTAAGATAATATTATTCCATGATGATGTCTCAGAAATCCCAAGTGGGTGGTGTTGAAAACAATGAGGGTTCACTCTCATCCTTTTGTTCATAGTAGGCTTCCCACCAGTCCTTGGATATGTTGGGTGGCTTTGATAAGTGCAAAAGTAGTCTTTTCCTGATTGGAAAAGTCATGAATTGAAAAATATCCTTTCAACATATTTAACCATTAATCTACAACGTCTACATCTATCAGGCCTTCAAATATGGGAATATCAAATTTAACTTGTACCTTAAAAGGAGTGGCACCCCCACAGTGGGTGCTGGATAAAGATGCATCGCCTCTCGGTAGCCATCGAAGGATCTGGGAAAATTTATCCATCATCGCGTCCCTCTGTCACCTGAGGGCTTCCTTGAGCAACATTTTGAAAGGATCTCCTACCCCCTCATATTTATTTTCTTCTGCAATGGGAAGCTATCAGGATTAGCAAGGCTAATCTTGCAAAGGTTCAACCAGATCAAGCCCTAATTCCTTATATCTCTACCTCATTGGGGAAATGCAAAGAAAAACAGAGAAATAGTAGACTGCACTGATACCACTGATCTCATTTAAATGGGAACAAAACAAATTACAATTATAACCATAAATACAAAGATGCAGTAGAAATAACACTTCATTTCGTTAATATCAAATACTTAAATATGCTTACAAATAGAATGGAAATAAGACTAGCTTGAGCGATGGTAGCTTGTCTCTGAGAAAAGATGTGGCACCTACATGCCTCTCAACTGTGTTATGAGGAGGCTCAAAGGCCTATTTATTATTGAGAAACAATGGAAAGCCCTAAACATCCAAAAATCTAACTCTATGAGACAAAGAGCCAAAGCTATGGGCCCCATTCGGTAAATCGGTACATCAACTTCCCAAGGTCGTAGGTTTGGCATATGATCTCTATTTCACTTTCATAATATCTCATTTTGAAGATCTCGAAGAGAAGGATGAAAGAAAACTAGCAAGCTGATTTTAGGGAATTTTGGTCTCTCCATTTTCCCTAAAAACGTTGTTTACGGCCTCAAAACAGCTTCAAAATTTCAAGACTCGAAAAATGACCAAATAAAGTAAACTATGCTACAATTAAGGAAACCAAAAGATTGAAAGAGACAGTGTTTGGGGTCCAAGTGGAGTAGGTGGGTGGCCACCAAAATCCAGCTGGATCATTCCTATTTGCTTAGGAAGCAATGGTCCCCATTATGTTTAGTGCCTGCATGAGATGGGGAAGCTTCTGGTGAACTTGGTCCCTGGTGAGCCACCTGCATTAGTGAAGGAGTTGGTCGGCTTTGACAATCTGATATAGTTAGATCTTCTACTGGAAAGTTTTATTAATTTGTGTGTCAATAATCCGATCAGTGCTGGCCTATTCCATGTAGTTTGGGTTTAGCTCTGTTGGTGTGAGTTGTTCTGCAATGACAGATGTGTCCAACAATGTTGTAAAGTATGGTCGAAGGTGGTCTACATTGAACACTAGGTGCAAACCAAGGAATGGTAGAATGCTAAGCTCAAACGAATTGTCCCCTAGAGCCTTAATGATGGTGTATGGCCCATATCGAAGTGTGTGAAACTTGTGGTGGGGTCCTGCAAGACGCTCCTTCTACAAATGTAGCGAAACATTTTTACCCAACTGTAACTTGTGTGACACCCGGTGCTGATCATGGTGATGCTTGTACTTAGCATTGGCTCTATCTAATATATCATGGACCCGCTGATGATGTATTAGATGTGTTCAATGAAGCTGTTAGCCCTATTAGCTTTATACTGGACATGAATTGAATCTTCCTGAGTAGCTGCAAATGGCATGGCCACATCAATGGGACATAATGGCTAAAATCCTAGCCCTACTTGAAAGGGGTTGTGGCCCATTGAGCTGTGGAGAGCTCTGTTGTAGGTGTGCTAGACATAGGGGAGGCTTTCATTTCATGTGTGTGGATGCATCAAGTTTTACATGCGTAGAATGTGTACGATCATCTTGTTGACAACCTCTATTTGGCCATTAGTTTGGGGATGGAAAGCCATGGTCCTAGTAAGTTTTGTATCCAGCATCGACCAGAGACTTGACTAAAATGCACTCTAGAATATGCTATCCCAATCTGAGACAATGGAGTGTGGGATCCCAAAGTGTACCCACACTTTCTCAAATAAGAGCTTAGCAACGGCCTTTGCTGTGATACTCTTCTTGCAGGTTGCCATGATGGCCATCTTAGAGAATCTATTGACGACCACAAAAACAAAATCGTTGTCGTGCTTAGTAGAAGGAAGGCTTGGCATGCAATCCATGGAGACATATTCCCAAGGATGACTAGGAGTAGGTAGTGGAGCATACAGGGCTTGCTTCTTGATGGTTGGTTGGGAAATGGTGTAGGAGATGTAGGATCTAATGTACTTCCCAACATCCTAACAAATTTTTGGCCAATTAAAATACTTTTGCAATACCACCACTATTTTATCTACTTCAAAATGTCTAACGACCCAACTGTAGTGTGCCTCCCAAATCATCTTGGCATGCTCGCTTGAAGGAACACAAATGTGTGCCAAGTGGCATAACAATGCATCCTAAAAGTGAAAGCTTTGAACTTGCTTCCCTTCTAAGATTGTTTGTTATGTGTTACTGAATTTTAGATTTCTCTTGTAAAGATGTGGCCACCCCGATGTCTCATGCCCACAAGAGTCAAGCGCATTGATCATTGCCATGACGGCTGGTCGGCTGACGCAATCAATGACATTATTGGTGCTTCCCTTCTTATACTTAATGTTCAAATGGAATTGTTGTTGGTAGGATGACCATTTTTTATCGCGATCATTTGGAAACTTTCCTTGTGTCTGTATGAACTGTAGATGTCGATGGTTTGTGTGGATGATCGTTTCCTTCCCTAGAATGTAATGCTTCCATTGACGGCATGCCTGCAAAATGGAATACATTTCTTTGTTGTAAGTGGGGTACTTTAAGAATGTGTCTAAAAGTATCTCAGTATGGTAAGCCACTGGATGCCCATGCTGAGTAAGAACTGCACCAATAGCGTAGTCAAAGGCATCTATCTCAATCTCAAATGGTTGTTGTAGGTTTGGTAATGTGAGCACTGGTTTAGAACAAAGGTGATTCTTCAACTCAGAGAATGCTTGCTATTGGGTTTCAAACCGAAAAAAATTTGCTTTTGCTCCACCTTTGGTGACTTGACTTAAAGACCAAGTGATATGAGAAAACCCCAACACGAACCTATGGTAGAAGTTAGTAACATCGAAAAAGTTGTGCAGCTTTGTTAGAGTGGTTTGGGCTGCCCAATCTCAAATACTTGTATTTTGGATGGGTCAACATGTACACCCTTCTCATCAATCATGTACTCTAGATATTGAACCTTGGTACACCCAAGGTAAATTTCTCCAACTTAGCATAGATCTTGTATTATTGTAGGGTTTGAAGGACCTATAGAATATTGTGGAGTTTCTCATTCCAACTGTGGCTCAAGATAAATATGTCATCCAAATACACCACAATGAATGCATTGGTGAAGGGTTGCAAGATGTCGTCCATCAGTCTCATGAAGGTTGTAGGGTTTTTCGTTAATCCAAACGGCATGACCAACCATTCGAAGAGGCCCTCCATGGATTTGAAGGCAGTCTTGAACATATCAGAGGGTTCGATAGGCACCTAGCGATAAGCTGACTTCAAGTCAATCTTGCTGAAATATTTGGCCCCTTTGAGCTGGTCAAGAAGTTCATCAATCTGCAGGATTGGGTACCTATTCATGATAGTGATCTTTTTCAATTCTCGGTAGTCAATACAGAGCCTCTAGGTCCCATCCTTCTTTTGTACCAATACAATCGGTCTCCCACAAGGTGATGAGCTTGGCCTGATGTGCCCTTTCTGCAATAGTTCACGAATTTGCCTCCTAATCTCATTGTTCTCTAAAACAGAGCACCGATAGATTGGCCCATTGGGCAACATCGCACCCGGGATGATATCGATGAAGTGCTTGACCTGACAGTGCAAAGGTACCACTGTAGGTGAGGCAAAAATATCCTTGTACTCCTCCACAACCTTGTCCATCTACTATTGTTATGCAAAGGAGCCCTACTTGGAAGCCATGGCCACAACCTTCTTCTTGCCCTAAGGGCGAATCATAAGGAAAATGAATTTCCAGGTCTAGGAAATGATCTTATTGTATTTCTTTGTAGTGATTGAAGAGATGGTGGTAGGGAGGGCTACTTTGATATCTTGTACAACTTGTTGGCTAAGGTAATAATCATAGAGCAAGGTCTAGACTCATATGCAACATGCCGCTTCCACGAGTATAACTGTCCTAAAAATACATCACAAACTTCAAGGGGAGCAACATGACACACTACCTCATCCATGAAGGGCTTGATGTTGTAGGGAAGGTGGCACTGCTGGTTGATGCGAAGATCTTGTCCTTAGTGAAGCCACCCAATGGTGTGCGGTTGTGGATGTGTCGTGGTCTTTAGGCCTAACCACTTCATGACCTCTGCTGAAATGCGGTTCTTTTGGCTCTCGCTATTCAAAATGAACTACAGTAGAGAACCCTTCACACACATCTGTGAGTGGATGATGTGTTCCCCCTCGTCTGGACCTTCAGGCTCAGTCTTCTGGATCTTGATGGTGGCCATGGTGGCACTAGACTTCGCATCAATGATCTCCTTACATTTTTTCATTCCCTTATCGAGTTCTCATTCAATGTCAGAATATGCATCTGATTCAAAAGCCTTCAGCTCAGCCACTAGTGACTGCTTGGCCTCACACTCACTTGTATTGTGAGTGAAGCTCTTATGGAACTCACACCATTTTCCCATGTCCTTATTTGCCTTCATGGTGTTTTTCTTTGCTTGTGGCTTCGACGGGCTATCTTGGGTAGCCCTACCTTAGTGTAGTCCTTTGTTCTATGGTTTGGGGGCACCTTTTCCTTGCTTTGGATTCACAGATCCAAAGTCCCGCTTCTTCTGTTTAAACTTCTGCTCAATCTTGACAGCACACCAGTAGGTCGTGCCAAGCAAGGAAATGTCCAGGAACTCCATCTCATCCTAGTTGTACTTGTGTAGACAGCTACTTACTTGAGCACCAAATACTACTAAGTATCCTTAGTACCCATTTTCGTGCGAAGGGTATGGAAAATCTTTGTGAAATCTGACACATCCTGGTCCCTTCCCTACTGTAGCGTGGTCCACTTTATGTATTTATCTTCATACCTCCCGACATGGTAATATTGTTCCTTGATGGTGTCTTGGAAAGATCCCAAGTGGGTGTGGTTGAAAATAATAAGGGTTCACTCTCTTTCTTTTATTCACAATATGTTTCCTACCAGCCCTTAACGTGTGGGGTGGCTTTGAGAAGTGCAAAAGTAATATCTTCCCAGTTGGAAAAATCATGAACTGAAAAATATTCTTCCAACAAATTTAATGATTTACCTATGGTGTCTACATCTATCACACCTTCAAATATGGGAACATCGAAGTTAACTTGTACCTTAAAAGGAGTGGAAGCTCCAAAGTGGCTGCTAGATGAAGATGCATCGCCTGTGGTTAGTCGTTGAAGGATTTGGGCAAAGATATCCATCATCACATCCCTCTATCACTCGAGAGCTTCCTCAAGCAACAGTTTGAAGGATCTCTTGCCCCCTCATCTTTCTCTTCTTCCACCATGGGAGGCCATCAGGATTTGCAAGGCTGATCTTGCAAAGGTTCAACCAGATCGACCCCTACCTCCATATATCCTGACCTCGTTGGGGACATGCAAAGAAAAATAGAGAAAGAGAAGATTGCTCTCATACCACTGATCTAGATTTAAACGGGAATGCAAATTATAGATATATCCATAAATACAAAGATGCATTAGAGTTAACACTTCATTTCATTAACATCAAATACTAAAATATGCTTATAAACAGAATGGAAATAAGACTAGCTCAGATGATGGCAACTTATCTATAAGAAGAGATGCGGCAACTATATGCCTCTCAACTATGTTACAATGAGGCTCAAAGGCCTATTTATTATTGATAAATAATGGAGAACCCTAAAATCTAAAAACGTAACCCTAGGAGATGACGTGCCAAAACTGTGGGCCCTGTTTGGGTAAATTGGTAAATCAATTTCCTGGGGTTGTAACTTTGGCATATGATCCCCATTTGGCTATTATAATACCTCGTTTCAAATATATCAAAGAGAAGGCTATAAATAAATAGGCAAGCCAAATTTGGGACATTTTTGGTCTCGTAGTTTTCCCTAAAAACATCATTTAGGGCCTCAAAACGACTTCAAAACTTCAAGACTTGAAAAATTGCCAGAAATAGTAAATTGTGCTACAATTAAGGAAACCAAAAAACTGAATGAGACAGTGTTGGGGGTCCAAGTGATAGGCGGGTGGCCACCAATAACTACCTGGATCACTATCACTGGATATATTTGGTGACCACCCTTCCTTGCAGCGATAATGTGTCTGCTAAGACTCAATATGAGATAGAAAACTTTAACATCTATATGTAACTTCTCACTTAATGTTATATCTTTATTAATTTATCTCCTTAATATGGTTGATAATTTATGTTGACTTGCGTCTTATAATTTTTATGTTAGTTCTCCATTCTACCTCCATCATCCTCTTTACTCATATTGATCTCTAATTGAGAGCTAAGTCAAGTCTAACCTCAAGTTAGTCATGGAGTTTATCATAAATGTGTGCAAAAATTTGACAATTAATCATTGTTTTTTCTCTCTAATAAAAGTATTTATCTTTTCGTGACCAAGAGTATTAACATGTTTTCTTGATGATTGAGCTTTAATACCCTTCATATGAACAAATTCTTCACTTAGAGAGTTAGGGTGAAACTAAGTATAATATCATAATCGTGCAAACAATTTCCCCAAAAATTCAACTTTGTTTATTGCATCCTATAATTTATGGTTAATAATAGGCACTACCTTGGTACAGATTCTCAACATATGAGCAAATTTTATTTTTTCTAATTCTACCATGGAGCACTAGGATAATCAGCGCCTAACTTATAGTTTATATATATGAACCATTTCTTTTGTCAATCTTTCCTTCCATCCATATACCCAAAATTTGTGTACAGATAATTGTAAAATATAGGAAAATAATTTAACTATGCATGAGCTAGAAAGAGTCTAATTGAATATCAATTTGTGTTGTTTCATCTATGCCTCCACACATAATTGTAATAGTATAATATATTAACATAGCTAAAATAGTAAACTCTGCATACATAATTTCTTGATGTTATCAATCAATAACGATGAAAAAATTAAAAGCAACACTAGGGTAAGAATGGAATTTCGACTAACTAGAAATACTTCTTGGGAATACTCATGAATATAACACATTCATCCCAACCACGAAGTTCCTCCACCAGTTCCCCCAATGCTAGGACTTTCTTTCTCTCATAAATCAACAACCTTTGGTTCCTAAGTGGTTTCCTTTTATATTTATTCCTAACAGATTTTTAAAAGTCTCCTACTTGAAGGTCAACACACATTCTTCCTAAACTTTTTTGTTTTTTAATTTGTTTTCGAAAATTATTATTTATTTTTCTTTAAAGCATTCCTTTCTCTATTGCAATGCTTTATTCCACCCCATGTAGTATTTCTCTTCAACTAAGTAATTAACATAATCATTCTCTCCCATTATGTTAATATTTTTAATTATTTTCTCCTAGGGATTTCTAGGAGACTTTTAGGGAAGGCCCATCATGTAGACTTAACCACTAATAACATTGTATAAGGTGGAAATAACTCTTCTAAAACTATAGTCTTATTTACTAAATATACCAAACAATATATTTATTAATTTAAGAATAAAATAAAATATTACATCATTACATTAGTCTCATCATGGCTTCCATAACCACTCAATCAAATAATAGTTCAATGTCTAGAAATAGTCAATGTTTAAAAAGTAGAACATAAGGGTGTTATAGACATGGGACTCACTATTGTCATGCAGGAGAGTCTCGATGCTCCCAATGTGGATTGAAGGCATGTCAAATTGGATTGATGGTGCATCTACATTCATACACAATGACCCACTTCTACAAGGATGAAATCCAGCTGTGTCAAGGAGCAAATTGAAGAGGTAGAAGAAAATTTAATGGTGGAATGTAACTATATCTTAGACTTAGAGGTTGTGGAGCCTATGTTGACCTATGTTTTGGACGTTGGCCACACCAAATATTGAAAAAATTAATAATTCTAAACTATATATTTTTATTAGTTCATGTAATCTCTTCTAGGTTTTTAATAGGAGGAGATATTATTTTTGTAAATTTTACAAAAATGAGACCTGTTGTTGTTATGGATGACTGATATCCACATTGTTATATAGTATTTCATATTGTAGTATATTCTATTATGTGAATTATAGATTGTTATATTTTAATTATTTTAAAATTAATAACCTATAATTCATTCTTTATAACATTAAATAATTCATACCTCACAACATTAAATGTTGTATAATAACGTGGATATTAGAAATTGTATTATTATTTTGAGTGGTAAATTATTACATAAAATTTATAAATCATCTCTATTCAACCAAACCAAATTGTACACAATTAATTACATAATTTATAAATCATCTCTATCATATCAAATCAAATCAAAATGTACATGTTGAAAATGGAGATATGGTGACGGGTGTAGTAGGAGGAGATGTTTTAAAGTAAGGTAATTCAATGACAATGTTTGACATTACTTATAGTGATCATATTTTATATCCATTATATTTTATCATATTTTTATATATTCCAAATTTATAATCAGCTTAATATTATTTTAAAAATTAATTAATATAAAATTAACAATTTAGCATTATTTGTATTTATCATTTTTTGTTAACTAGCTCAATCGACAACTGTAGTGGTATCGTATTGGGTCAAATTCCATCTACTACCACTATAATCACTAAGAGGAACCACCCAACTTACAAGAACTGCCCTCGGGTAAGACGAGACTCTAACTCATGACTTGCGCAGCAACACAGATAACTTAAGAAATCATCCGCTAACCACTAGATCAAACCTCTCCGGGCTATATTTATCCTATTTTATTTCCATTATACTTTAAAATATTCAAAACTTTATAATCAACCTTTTTTATTATAATAATAATAATAATAATATAATAATAAAACTATATTCCAAATTTTTTATTCCATAATATTAAAAGGTTAAAAATAAGTAATTTACAAATAAACATTAAATGAGCATAAAATTGTATATATCTTTTTTAAATTTTAGCAAGCTAATTATCTAACTATATAAATATATACCCGTAACTCATTTAATACCATTAACAGACCACATATTTATTATCTTGAAACAGCCATATAGTTGTTACCTTGAAACAGCTATGGATAAAACTTTTCTTTTCCTTTTTATCACAGGACAAAGTGGATTTCAATTATACCCCACAAGTGTCCTACATCAGGAAAGTGTATGCGTTGCATTGACTCTTAACAGCAGGCCACCTTTTCGTGAACCAGAAAATTCTAATCCTGGTTTGTCACAAGTCAAGTCTTAAAAGGTGCTTCTGTTGTGCTTATCCTTTTAGCGAAGACCAAATCTATGCGTATGGGGATGATATGACCCGCCTGATGTAACCGTCACCTCAATTTTTCCTTGTGATTTCTAACGTATTCTAATATTTACCACACAAATTGTGAATAAAACTCAAACGAATGGGCTAATTAAACCTACCATCTACTACCCAAAACTATTATTCTTAACTTGTGTTATCATTTTTATATCCATTTAATTATTATTATATTCTTTTAATTCAAAATAAAGTCTAATAAGTAATATAACATGTAAGGATTATTTTTTTTCAAAATTCAATTGAAGATAGAGTATACTTTAGTAAAGCTAGTGTATAGGGTAGGTGCTCGGATAGATTGTTTTGTTCTCCTTCTCATTTAAACTTAAGCGGTATTAAGTTGTATTAATTATTAAATGTAAAAAATAAAATAAATATAAAAGCAAACATTAAATTTTAAAAATTAAAAAATAATTATGTTATTTAAATATTATAATTTATATATTATACTAATTATAAATTATATTTATACATATTAATATTAATTATGTTATTTATATAGTATGGTTTGAAATAAATTTAATATTTAGGAATATATATAATTTTTAAGTGATTAGAAGTTCAAATTTATACCTCAAATAAAATATTTGTATTTTTATAATTTTAATAGCTAAATTCTTACCTTAAAGATGTTATTTATTTTATATTTATTTGTTGTTATTATTATTAATTTTATATTTTTAGTAAGTATGGTTTTGTTTTTTATTTGTTTTTAATTTGATTTATCTTAATCCTAGATCTATAAAGCACCAAGAGGGATAAAATATTTCGAGGTGTAAAGGTTTTTTCAAATTTTGCACTCAAAAAAGAGTTATTCATATTGAGAGATTTGATCCCTCTTGATGCTTCATAGATTGAGGTTTAAATGGATCTAGGTTGGTTTCAGTCGTGCACGGTCGCACAAACTTTGTTGAACATCTAATTATTGTGATCATTTTAAATATGCTAAATATGTCTAAGAATAATCTCATCATTTTAGTTTTAAATTTTCTCAGTTACCTTATCATTTTGAGATGATAAAGACTATTAATAATCTAAATCATGAAAAATGATTAAATAAAAAAATTGAATGCAAAGTGGCAATGTAACCATGTTAAACGATAAAAAATGTGAGTAATAAGAATGTTCTCTTACAAATAGTTTTCATTGTGATCATTCATATTTTTATACTTGTTAGCTTTTCCATCTTTTCATATTGATCATATGAAAATGGTGGTTAAAAATTGTGGACCATTCGAAACTTTAACTCGAGCTATTGTACTAATCATCATACTTTATCTCTCTTTCTCCGTAATATTAATAGTATATCTCTCCAATAGTAATCATTGTGACCTATGGAGTGTTAAACCGCAAGTAATTTTCAATCGTAGTTGTTTTATATTACCTCGTATGAATGCAATGTGACTAACAATTTTAAATCATGGAAAATGAGAATAATAAGAATGTGATTAATTACAAATAGTTTATTGTTTCAAGAAAGAAATAATTTAGGTAAATGAACATTTTATTTGAGATGAAAATTTAAGTATTTTATTTATTGTTGAATTACGAGACACAAAAATCAATGCATGTCATCGATAATTTCATAAGCTTACACTGAAATCAATGCACACTATTATTCTACTTACTTTGAAATTATTGAACATCATACATCTAGTTACATCAAATTAGAAATCAATATCAACACTAAAATCATTGCATCTAGTGCAAGTAATCAAATAGAATTAAGAAATCAACATATACATTGAAATCAATGCATCTAGTGTAAGAAATCAAATAGGATTAGAAATCAACATCTACACTAAAATAAATACATTTGTTTCCGTGAAAAAGTAAAATATTCATGGCTTTTCAAAATCCAACTTCTTTTACCTTTTGTAAAATCCTTACTTCCTCTTCCTCTATGGTTAATAATGTTAAATATTATATAATACTATATAATATTTGTATTTGTCTCTATATGTTTCTTTCTTCTTCCCCATTTCTCTCCCATCCATCTCTCCTCTCTCTCCCCTTTCCTCTCTCTCCTGTCTCTCTTTCTCTCTCTCTCTCTCTCTCACTCTTTGTGCCTCTCCCTCCCTTTATCTATCTCTCTCTTCTTGCCTCCCTCTGCCCCTATCATCTATATTTATATCTTCCTCCATCTCTCTTTCCTTTTATCTCTATCTAAGCCCCCAAACAAACATTCACTCTTTCTACATATATATTGGTCTCTCCCTACATCCCTCTCTCTATCTCCCCCTTCTTCGTCCTCTCCCTATTCCATATAAATCTCTATCTCCCTTCGTCTCTCCTTTTTGTCTCTCTATCTCACCTCTGAAATACATCACTCTCTCCATATCTATGCACCTCTTACTCTCTCTCCATATCTATCTCTCTATGTCCCTCCCTCTTCCACTCCCTCTATCTCTCTTCCCCTTGTATCCATCTCTCTCCTCTTCTCTCTCTCTCTCTCTCTCTCTCTCTCTCTCTTTATGCTCTCATTTCTCCCTCACTATCTCTGTATCTCCCCTCTGTCACTCCCTCTCTCTCTCCACCATTGTTTCTTTATGTCCTTCTTCTTCCCTCCTTCTCTCTTCCCCACCAACTCCATCTCTCTTTCCCTCACTCTCTCTTTCTCTTTTTCAAGTCCTCTCTCTTTTCCTTCCCTCTCTCCCTTTCTCCCACCTCCCTCTTTCTCTCCCATCATCTCTCTCTCTCTCTCTCTCTCTCTCTCTCTCTCTCTCTCTCTCTCCAACTTTGTCTCTATCTCCCTCCCTATCTCGTCCTATCTCTCCCCCTCTCTCCCACGTTCATTTTTTTGTCTCCATCTCTCTTCCTTCCCTTTCTCTCCCTCTCTATCTCCTCGCCTTCTCTACCTCTTGGCTCCTTCTCTCCTCTCTCATTCTCTCTCTCTCTCCATCTCTCCCTCATCACACCCTCCCTCTCTCCACCTATATCTCTCTATGTCATTGTTCTTCCCTCTCTCTCCCCCCCTCCAATTCTATCTCACTCTCCCTCCCTCTCTTCTTCTCTCTCTCAAGACCTCTTTCTCTTACTTCCTTTCTCTCCCTTTCTCTCCCACCTCCCTTTGTCACTTCGCCCCTTTACTCTCTCTCTCTATCTACCCTCCAACATTGTCACTATCTCTCTCCTGATCCAAATATAAACAGGAACACAAAAAATTATATATATAAGTGTCAATATAGAGATGAAATGGAAACAACACTTCATTTCATTAATATCAAATACTCAAGTATGCTTACAACAGAATGGAAATATGACTAGCTTGGGGGATGGTAACTTATCTCTAAGAAGAGATGTGGTGGCTACATGCCTTTGAACTGAGTTACAATGAGGCTCAAGGGCCATTTTATTATTGAACAATAAGAAAAAACCCTAAACAACAAAAACCCTAACCTGAGGAGATGTAACACCAAGAGTTTATTGGCCCCATTAGGGTTAGTTGGGTAGCCAACTTCTCGGGGTTGTAACTTGGTCATATTATCTTTGTTTGATGCATATGATACCTTGTTCCAAATATATCTCCAAGGACTACAACTGTTGATGTGATTTCCTTAGAAATCACGGAATGAATCTTACCAAAAAAAAGTCATTTAGGGCCTCAAAACAGCTCTAGAAGTTCAAGACCCAAAAAACTGCCAAAAATAGTAAATTGTGCTTTAATTAAGGAAACAACTAAAAATGACTGGGGTGTCTACGTGGAATAGGCAGGTGAGCACTAGTATCCACCTGGACCATTCCTCGCCCCTTAGGAAGAAATGGTTCCCATTGCATGCAAAGCCTCCATGAGGTGAGGAAATTTCTGTTGAACCTAGTCCCTGGTGAACCACTTGCCCTAGTGAAGGAGTTGGCCTACATTGACAACTCGATATAGTTGTATCCTCTATTATTGAGTGTTCTTGATCTTTTTGTCAAGTAATCATGGAAAGTATGGCCTAAGGTGCTCGACGTTGAATAATGGGTACAGGCCAAGGAATGGGGGAATGCTGAGCTCAAAAGCATTATCTCCCATAGCCTTGGTGATAGTGGATTGTCCATATTGAAGCAGGTGAATCTTGTGGTTGGGCCCAACGAGGTGCTCCTTTCTCAAATGTAACAAGACTTTATTGCCCTCTTGAAATTGATGTGGCAGTTGATGTTGATCATGTCACTGCTTTTACTTGGCATTTTTGACAATGGAGCAATGATATATGGGCCCATTGGGCAGAGGTACTCTGGGAGTTAGATCAAATGAACACTTGACCTGACAGTGCAATGGTACCCCTGTGAGTGAGGAGAAGATGTCCCTATATTATTTCATGATAGTATCCACCTTCTTCTGCTACGTGGAGAAACCCTTCCCGTGGGCCATGGATGTCGCTACAATCTTCCCCTTACTTTGAGAGTGAACAAGAAAGAAAATGAGTTTCCTAGTCTGGGAGATGATATTGCTGCATTTCTTTGTGTAGATCAAAGAGGTGGCAATATGTGGGGAACCTCCAGTATCTTGTATAACGTATTACTCAAATAAATAATCATAGAGAAAGGTCTAGACTCATATACAACATGTCACTTCCACATGTATGGTTTTCCTAATAATACATCACAAACGTCAAGAGGAGTAACATGACACAATAACTCATCTATGAACGGCTTGATTTTGTAGGCAAGGTGACACTGTTGGCTAACTCAGAGATCTCATCCTTGGTGAATCCCCCAGATGTTGTACAATTGTGGGTGTGATATCATCATTAGGCCCAACTACTTCACGACCTCTGTGGAAATGAGGTTCTTTTGGCTGCCATTCATGACAATGAATTGTAGCGGCGGACACTTCACCCACATTTGTGAGTGGAAAATAAGCTCCCCTTCCTCTCGATCTTCAGGGTCATTCTTCTGGATCTTGCAGTGGCACCAATGGCATTGGGATCCACATCAATAATCTACTTCCCTCTAACATTCCTCTTGTCAGGTTCTCACTCAGGGTCGAAACATGCATCTAATTCTGAAGCCTTCAACTCATCCACCAACGATTGCTTGGCCTGACACTCACTTGTGTTGTGAGTGGGGATTTTATGGAACTCACACCACTTTTCTGTGTCCTTCTTTAACTTTGTGGTGGTGTTATTTTCTTGCAACATCGACGGGTTGTCTTGGGTCACCTCGCCTTGGATTTGTCCTTTGTTCTTTTGATTCACAGATCCAAAGTCTCACTTCTTTTATTTAAACTTTTGCTCAATCTTGACAGTGTATCTATACGTCGTTCCAAGTGAGGAGATGTCCAGGAACTCCATCATGTCTTGGATGTACCTATGTAGGTAGTTGTCGTATTTGAGTACCAAATGTCGGTCAAAATCCTTGATACCCAACTTTGTGTGAAGGGTATGAAAAATATTGGTAATCTCTAGCATGTCTTAGTCCCTTCCCTACTACAATGTGGCCCACTTTATGTATTTATCCTCATAGCTTCCAATAGGGTAGTGCTGCTCCTTGTTGGCATCCCAAAATGAATTCCAAGTGGGTGCAACTAAACACAGTGAGGTTGTACTCTCATTGTTCTGCTCATAGTAGATTTCCCACTAGTCCTTAACATCGAGGGTAGATTTGACAAGTGCGAAGGTGATCTTTTCCCGGTTGGAAAAATCATGAACAGAAAAATATCCTTATAGGAGATTTAGCCATTTAACTACGGTGTCCGCATCTATCTAACCCTCAAATATGGGAATGTAAAAGTTAACTTGTATCTTAAAGGGTATGGCGCTTTCAGAGTAGCTGCTGGAAATAGATGTGTCAACCCTTGGTATTTGTTGAAGCATCTAGGCAAAGTTGTCCATCATCACGTTCCTTTGTTGCTTGAGGGCTTCTTTGAGCAAAATAATAGGATCTCCTGCCCCCTCGTCTTTCTTTTCATCCACCATGGGAGGCCATCAAGAATTGTGAGGTTGGTCTTGCAAACATTCAATGAGTTCAAGCCCAAACTGCTTATATCCTAACCTCATTGGGAACATGCAAAGAAAAACAGAGAAAGAGTATCCATTTCTGATACACTTATCCATATTTAAACAAGAATGCAACAAATTACCAATATAAACATAAATACAGAGATGTAGCAAAAATACCACTTCATTTCATTAATATCAAATACTGATGTATGCTTACAAACATAATGGAAATAAGACTAGTTTGGGTGATGATATTTTATCTCTGAGAGGATATGTGGTGGCTATATGCCTCTAAACTGAGTTACAACGAGGCTCAAGGGCCCTTTTATTATTGAACAATAAGAGAAAACCCTAAACAACCAAAAGCCTAACCCAAGGAGATGTAACACCAAGAGTTTATGGTCCCCGTTGGGGTTAGTTGGGCATCCAACTTCCGACAATTTTAATTTGGTCATATTATCTATGTTTGACATGTATGATACCTCATTGGAAAGATCTCTCTAAGGAATACAACTGTTGACGTGATTTCCTTAGAAATCACTACATGAATTTTGCCCAAAAAAATTTGTTTAGCGCCTCAAAACAACTCTAGAAGTTTAGGACCTGAAAAACTACCAAAAGTAGTAAATTTTTCTATGATTAAGGAAACAGATGAAACTGACTGGGGAGTCTAGGTGGAAAATGTGGGTTGCCACCAATATCCACTTGGATAATCTCCTCTCTCCTTCTCTCTCCCCATCCCCCCCTCCATATCTATGTCTCCTTCTCTCTCTCTCTCTCTCTATTTCTTTCCCTTCTATTCATCTCTCTTTCTTGTCCTTCTCTCTTTTTTTCCCTTCTCCCCTCTCTCCCCCACTCTCTCCCCATATCTCCCTTGTCGCTCCCTCTCTTTACAAGTATCTCTCTATTTCTTTGTTCTTCCTTCCCTCTCTCCACCTCCAACTCCCTTTCCCTCCGCCCTCCAACTTTGTCGCCATATCCCTCCCTGTAACCTCCTCTCTCCCCACTCTCTAGCCCCCTTCTCTCTTTATCTCTCACTCTCCCCTCTCCATTCATATGATCAAGAATTATTACTCTATGTAATCAATGATATATGTATGGTCTAATATATTTTACATTTTAATATTTGATTATGAAATGACTTAAGGATTTTTGGAATGTGCTATTGATAATCAATGATATTAGCCCATGGTATTCTAATAAAACCTATTTATAAGTTAATAATATCCATGGAAAGGTGAGGGTGAAAATTTATGGTTAAGAATATTATGATATTGTAAGTTTATTGTAAGTATTATGGTTTTTATGGGCTTATTAATTAAATTTAAATATGATTATGAAATCATTATTAAGCCCTATAATAATCGATTTGTTTGTCGATACTATTACTTCAACATTAAGTAATGCAAGTTATAATGTCTAATTTTTTTTTTTTCAATACTATTAAAAAACTAATTTTCAAACATTTGATTGCACCATAACTTGAAGGTATTTTTTTCACCCTTTTCATAATATAATGCCATATGGATAACCTCCTTATATATTTTATGCCATTATTTATGGATATACCTCAGTTATAATGTTTAAATTTGATTTGTTTTTTCAATACTATTAAAAAAACTATTTTTCAAATAGTTGATTGCACCATAACTTGAAGGTAATTTTTCAGCCTTTGCATAATATAATGCCATATGGATAACCTCCTTATATATTTTATGCCATAATTTATCGATATGGTTTCAATATTCATGCATGATTTTTAGATATTTGTGTAGTAATTTTTTATTCTTAAGCTTTGTGGAAAGACATCCAAAAATAAAATCCTCCAAAATAGCTTATATTTAGGTAAATAACATATTTACCATCATTTATTTTCCACCATAATTTAAGCAACCCAATCTAACTATTGTGGCCTACCACAAGGGAAACCAGAGCAATGACAATAAATATCTTGCAAAGTTCTTTTATCTATCAAAATTACCTATATCAAAGTTACCACATAACTATTTCTCGACCATGATAGATGTTGCAATGGAATCATAAAGATTACAAAACAAAAACTACCTATAAAAAATAGACCATAGTTGTACAACATAAGAAACAAAAGAATGAAATTACGAAACATAAGAATAAAATTATAGTGAACCTGGGTTTTCAACCTTCCTAGAAAGAAGCTGCAAGGGTCACATGTTGTGTGCTTGGAGCTAATGGGGTATGTCTCCCACATTGAAGATGCATCTCTATAGGTGCCAATTGAGCAAAGAGGTTGAATAAACAAGAGTGCAAATTCTTTTGGCCCTATTGGATATTGTGGAAGTGAACACCGATTTCATTGTGGTCACTTCCTACTTTTCATATATGACATGGCCCAATGTTGTTTTCATCTATTAGTACAAATTAGTGTAGTGGAAGTATTGATTCTTCTGACCCCTGGTGCGTTTATGGTTTAGAACCCAATCAACAACATTAACCTAAATCTTAGATTTAGAGTGGGTGTTCTTGTCATGAACTAACTGAGCTTTGAGTAACTGAATTTTATCCTACATTTTTAGGAGTTGGGGATGAAGGGTAAAGATACATTGTTTCTTAAGCTTGGGATTGGGATTAAGATCTACTATTACAACCTTAGGCTCTAGAGACACACCTCCAGCTCAATGCATTATTGTGACATCGTAATAGGGATAAGTTCCCAACTAGAGGAGACTCATTATATAGGAGAAGGGAAATGGGTTGAAGGCCAAGGGGAGACCATTGTGAGGTAGACATGGGGGAGAGCTTTCTGGGTTGGAGTTTCAAGTTTTAAGAAATCCAAGAAAACCATAAAGAAGTGATGGAAGCATAATTACGCAATAGAGAGCCCTCCAAGAAATGGACAAATTCTAGGTAACCTCCACACAATATACAACAAGTCATCATCACTAGCCATAGGGCCAAAGCTAACTTCTTGAACTCGAAAACGAAAACCAGAACACTACAACTACAATATGATCTAGAAGGGTCTTACGTAGTAAATATTACCAACAATATTGGAGGATATGAGTTCAAGAAGATAGAGAATAATCTCGGTACTGACTATACCACAAGCAAGTGCACAAACCAAATACATTAATCCCTACGGATAATTGATGTTTGTAAAGTGTCTAACCAACAACATAAAATGAGTAATGGAAGGCCAGACCAGGACGATGCATACCTTCTTCAAATCAACATACCACAAGTGAAAACGAAGGGGAAATAGAATCACACAAGCATCCCATTGATATAACAAAGGATCAAGATAATTGCAGAGAATCTCTAACAACATTAGAAAGACGACATGGTTGCAAATGTTTCTATTATATTGTTGTATGTAATCATAACTCATGAACATGTGCTAGTGTATGGGGTCACTTGGCCAAGATAGCTAGCCTTCTCTCCTCCCTCCCTGGAACACATTCCAACGCCCCAATTTGGGTGGATAAAGTCAAAGTTAACATACATCTATGTAGGTAAAATATAGAATGGTATAATTATATTTGTAGTTATAAAAAGTATATATAATATATAAATATAAATTCTAATATTTTATTATTGTTGTTAAAAAAGTTAAATCTTAGTAAATTATTAAATTAAACAAATCATATTTTAAAGAATTTACTAAGTTAAACTAATTAATTGTTACACTGAGAGGCCCTCTAGAACGCAAGATAGGGGAGATGTGTAGGCAAAAATGTTTACCAACATAAGCATTCAACATTTATATGCAATCTCAATTAAAAATAGTAAAAGGTTACAAGTAATACGGAGACTTGTATGGGGAGATGTTGTAGTATCTGTAAATGAGTGTAAACATTTAAATATTGGCTAAATTCACAATAAAATATTAAAAGTAATAAAAATAATAAAATTCAATTTTTTATATTGTAATTTTATTTGGCATGGCATCTTAGACCCTCCAACTCAAGTTAGAAATCATGCTTTGGGAAAAATTGCATAAAGAATTATAAGTTAAGTTGGTTAATGGTAAATTCAATGTAATAAAAATAACAGAATTCAATTTGTTATATTGTGCATGGCATCTTAGTCCCTCCAACTCAAGTGCTTTGGGAAAAATTGCATCAATAATTACACCGTAAGGTGTTTCATTTGAAATGAACATCCCTATGGGCTTAGCTATCTTCACTGTGAGCCATTAGATGAAGTGTTAGAGGGTTAGAATGTTTTGTGCCTTTGATCCACAAACAACTTTGAACCGAATCCTTGATTTACTCAGCTCAACAAACTCGCAACCTTGGACTTACTCTCTCAACCAACTTACTCATTAATTTTTTAGTTGGACCATTTTATCCCACCGGCTAAAATGTCATTAATTTTTTGAGTTGGACTATTTTATCCCACCGTCTAAATTAACTCTCTATCTATAGATTCTTAAGTGTTTCTGTTGAACTAAACTATAAGACGACTCATTAGGTTTCCAGTGCTTTTTCTTTCCTTTCAGTTGGGGTCTTGATCAGAGAATATTATTGAGCACCACATTTTCAAGGGGATGTCCGACACTTATCATTCCATGTGAGTATTCAAATGGAATTCAACCTCACTATTAGGATTGCAGGGTAGGCTCATAGAAGAAAGTAGTGGGAAGTTACTCTTTTTCTCAAGAATTTTGGAAAGTATTCTATCACAAAGTAGATGAATAGAAGCATAAGAGCCATCTAATATCAAGTGTGTAAACAATATCAAAGATGTTGAATTTGGATAGAGTGGAAGATACGTAGCTGAATGGAAGATGTAGAGAAACACTCTATATTAACTAAAATGACTATTATGTCGTAATATTGCAGGATTAAATGGAATGGAGAGGGTATTGAAGGAGAAAAATGGGTGCTTTAAATAGATCTCCAAGTGCTCAGATGAAGTTATGCAGATAGAAATGAGTATTGTAGATAGCATCCTCCTGCATGGCCCCATGATTTCAAGTTCATTTGATTCCAACATTATCTGACTCCAAATTATTTTGTTATTTATATGAAGGGGATTCCTTCAGGGTGTTTTCAATTGAAAAACCTGACCTGATAATGTGCATGCCTTGTAGATGGCTTCCTTTTCATAGGAATTTGGCCTTTTGCCAGAAATTTGGAGTTTGAACAGCCAGGTCAAAGCAATGGGGAATCTACAAAGAGAATTTGAGTTGTCGGCACGTGATACATAATTTTTCAGAGCCATTCTATAAATCCTAACCATGGTTAGAGTGAGAATGGGAGGATGGCCATTTCGAAATGGACTCTCAACATGTTTACTTCCTTCTAGATAACAACGGACAACATATTTTATTGTTTTGATGTTAAGGATTTATTACAGTATTGGGATAGTTGCCAAGTGGGACATTGTTCCACTATAAGTGCTAAATGACATTTTATGTGGGTCCTCTGAAGAGAATCAATGCCGTTTGGAAAAGGTTGGCAGAGAATTTGATTTCTTACAGATAGGATTTTTTTTTAATACAAGTTTCCTTTCTTTTTATTGTTCGTATGGAATATATGAAGAATTAGGTGACAAAGAACAGATATTTTATCTTATCATATTCTTTTAGATTACATTCTTTTGGTGGGAGAAATAAGTTTATATTTTTATACATTTTCCCTTAGGATATCTTTTAATTTTCACTTGCATTTGGATTTTGTAATTTGACCTTTTATGGAATGACCCTTGGAAGGAGAATAGAGCATATGCTTTTACCTTAATAGAAATTGAAGTGGTTTTTTTTTCATTATCTAAGATTGAGGTAGAAAAGCAATATTTTGGAATAATCTCATCGCACACGAAAATTGAACATTGCATTGTTGTCTTTAGATGGTTGTTTAGTTTGAGTGTGGAATCATTAGTCATTACATTACCTTCAACCATCAGGGTTATTTTGAGCTTCAAACTACATGAACGGGTTAGTGCTACTGTTGTGTTCCTTTGACATTGCATCACGCTTCTTTATGTTGAAAACACCCCTCACAAAGGTTAGGGATTTTCTTTGAGGAATTATAAATATCCTAATCAAATTATTTATAATATTTGTTTTTTCATTTCAAATAATATTTAATGCATTATGTGTGGGACACCATCATGCTATAAACACTGCAATCTTGTAAGAAATAGCTGTGACAGAAACAATTCGAATCAAAATATCCCCTTAACACTCCAATCTTTGATGCAAATTTTATGAATCAAAATATACCCTTAACACTTTGAAACTCATTACTCATTTGTAGTGAAATTTATATCAAGTGATGAGATGTCGTGGAGTAAACTTGTAGCTTTATCCATTTCCTACTGCTGATGTCAAGGAATAACATTTGATGTATATTAAGAAACCTATCTGGGGCAACATATCCAGTAGTTCCTAAAATCCATTTGCATATTTCACCAATCCACTTTTCATAAGCAAGTTTTCTAGCCCAAAATCAAGCACTTTGACATTGTAATTTTTGTCAATTAGGATGTTGCTAGACTTAAAATTCACTTTCTTTTTTATTTCTTGAGTTTATTTGTGAAATACTTTTTTAAAGACCATTAAATGAGGAGTGATTTGAAGGCTAACCCATTGGACGAATTCCTATATTAATGACAGAGTACAAGATCCAATTGGTAGATGCTCTTCAATGATCATTGTGCTTACTAGAATTGCATGGTGTTTATGTTCCATGAATGCTCCAAATGATCTTTATAGCATAATACAATTATGGGTTTAGATGTCTGAGTCCTTATCAATGGATGAACAAATTATTTGTGAAGTCTTTAACATGGTTGAGTGGCATGGTGACTAAATTATTGGTCATGCTAGCAATGTTGGGCCAGAAAAAGTGGTAGTCTTGGGGACTGTAAATCTAATATAGGTATTCTAATACTAGGTAGAAATCTCTTAAAATTGGTCAGTGCTGCTCCTAGTGCAATCAAAGAGATGTCTGTCCCAAGTTCAAGTAAAATTGCATAGATTCTAATTTCTATGTGAGCTTGTAGAAGGCCAATATAAAACATATGTGAGTTTTTGATGCAAATTTAAATTTGGAAAGATAGCCATCATATTGTTAGCTATCGTATTTTTCATCAATTAATGTTATTTTATTTAGCTTATCTAATGTCATCTACTAGTATTTTTTCTAAATATATTAAATATTTGCTATTGGAACTTGAAACACCATCTTTGAAGATTAAGAGGCAACCTATGTTGGAAAGGTAAGTGATTTCTCTTTATCTTGTAGTTATGAATGACATTTTGTTCACTAATTTTTATTTTTGATGATGTTTTATATGGTAGCATTCTTCTTGAAATTATACCTTACGGCGTTTCCTTTGCAACATTTGGTGCAATTTCTAGTTATATTTATTTACATCTTATTCCTATCCATTTTTTTACGCAACGATTTTGTGTGTGTTTGAATTATGAATCACACGAAGTCAACAACTACCAAAAAGAAAAGGAAAAACATGAGTACATCCATATTTAAAAATGCAATCTTGGAGAATGGTTTGCATTTGAAGAAATTTGATTGATCTTACACTTCAAAGAATTGTCATGTCTTAACTCCGTGGTGACCATGGATGGAATCACACACCTCCATGTCTAGCAACATACTAATAAAATGTTTTAATCATAAAAGAAAATGTGTTCTATATAATATACATAGTTTACAGTAAAGTATTTTACTCAACAGAGCTACTAACCCACATTATTCACATTAAATTATTTTTTCTATTTAGTATAATTTTAAGTAGACATTGAGAAGTAAAATGTATATATAATATTTTAGACAATGTGTATAGTGAAATAATATATTTAAAACAAATATTCAAAAAAAATTGTTATTAATATTTTTTACATATTAATTAAATATTAAAAATTAAATAAGCTATACATCTTCCTCGCCATGCAAAGTGAAAATATAAGAAAAGTTTTATACTCAGTTAGTTTAACTCTCTATATAAAATCCATGCAAAATTATGTTACTTAATATAAACGCTAAAATATATTATTTTTGGCGATTATTTTTGGCTATTTAAAATACTACGTGTTAGTTGATGACAAAAGAAGTCACATATCTAGTTTATGTTCAAGTGTAACATCACTATATTTTAGGTTCCATGGGTCAATGCCATATTGAGTAGTGAGACAATTGTACATCTAGAAAACTTTTTTTATGTGGTTCATCGTCATTGGAGATTAATGACTTGCTACATGCACAAAATATTGTTCTACTAAAATATCCTTACATTCAAGGAATATTATTCGATGCAAATTCACTTGAAGGGATCATTGGATCACTTCCCGTTGGTTCAAACATGAAGCTTGGCCCAAAAGATGTCTAATTGAAGGGATGTATTGGAATAATTAAACTGCTAGTAAGAAATATGCTTCACAAATTGAACTAACCCTCAAAGACTTACATCTAAAAAACAATCACAAATAAAATTAAAAACTTTTTACTTTCAATTACCTTACTAATTTTAATATGTTTATAACTGGTATAAAAATGTTATAAAATTAAAATTAAAACTCTCCTAATAAGTTTTATAGCTACCTCTCACCCCATAAATAATTATAACATTCTTATACCAACTATTATATATAAATATATTAATAATAAATTAATTATAATAATTTTATAATTATAACATGTTTATTATATTAAGCGTGCTACAATCTTCTATGTGAGTTTTATATAAATTTGTGGATTTCGGGTTCTCTTTCAGCACGAAGAAAAGCTAGATAGCTGTATTTTCATTATGATAAAAAAACAGTACATCATAATACTACTCTGATAAACACATAGTTATGCCAATCTTTGACAAAATAAGAAAGAAATGAGGAATGCCGAGATCATAGTCAATGACTACAATCTCCATCAAATGTCCCGGAATAAAAAAGGCAAAATATGTGGCATCAACAGATGAAACAGGACCAGAAAAATTGAAGTAACAAAATAAGATAGATAAAATCATAAAATAAGAGACATGATACAT
Organism: Pinus taeda; assembly: GCA_000404065.3. Lineage (NCBI taxonomy): Eukaryota > Viridiplantae > Streptophyta > Pinopsida > Pinales > Pinaceae > Pinus > Pinus taeda. The sequence continues at coordinate 73,529 of APFE030640022.1, forward strand.
ACCAGATTGTTGGAGAGGAGTGAGAGTTATGTATCCGGCATAGTGAATTCTTGAATATGGTGAAATTTTTCTCCCACTATTATACTCAACATCCAGATTCTATATTGAGAAGCAAGACCTTTTTTGATAGCAAATCAGCAACTTGGTTTTTTCCCTATCAATATGGGCGATAGTATGGGCGATTCTGTGATTCTTTAATGATTCAATTCTGTTCAACCATCCCAGTGGGTTGATATTTTTTAGGACATGAATAGAGCGAGCATGATGGATTCTAACCTTTGAATCCCCCAATATTTGCATGATCGATTATAACCTTTGAGGATAGTTTTGTGAGGATCGAAACTGATGAACTTCAAATCCTCATTGGAAAGGACTCACAATTCAGCCAATCCGTGCTGCAAACAGAAATCAAAGCCCTGTGGTTCCTGTATCGTTCAGCGGTTCTCATATCTGAAATTAAATTTCTTCTCTTTTGCGTATCATTTATACAAATATATGAGTGAAGAGAAAACTAGTTATAAAAGCGTGAACAGAAAATTAATTAGAAAAGTGTGTGGGGGAGACACCATTTAGATAGAAATTAATTAATTAGCAAACTCTTAAAATTAAATATAAAAGTGTGAACAGAAAATTAATTAGAAAAGTATGTGGGGAGACACCATTTAGATAGAAATTAATTAATTAGCAAACTGTTGGGTCAACATGGAGAAGGAATTTGTGTTTTTCTACATTATAGTATGAATAATTTTATGTATTTAATAAAATACTTTAAAGAGAATCAAATTTTACATATTTTTTAATTACATTAAAGGTATTTTTATCATGAGTTTTGTTCGGCTCAATCAAAACTTCATTTTCATCATCTTTCAATATTTGATCACATGGTAAGAACATCAAAATTAAAAGTTTAGTCTCCAAGAATTACTATTATTGAATTTAGTATTTCTAATATTATTGAATTTAGTATTTCTAATTTTGCATTAAGAGATAAACATAAAGACTCGTCAATTATGAGAAATCATCCCCAAGTTTCACACTAGAAGGAACATAGTGGGTTCGAAAATGGGATAGCAACCCAGTATAATTACCAACATTAATCGTAGTAAAAGTCTGGAAAGCCTTATTTCCAATCTTATTGTATTATAAATGCGCCCTGACATGGGCGCGATATAACACGCCACGCGGTGAGCGCGGCTTGCTATATCACCGCGCGGCACACCGTGCGGTGAGCGCGGCTTGTTATATCACCGCGCGGCATGTTATATCGCGCCCATATCGAAGCGTATTTATAACACAATAGGATGGTCCTGGGATTTGGTGTGGTGACCTGGATTAGCAATATCAAATTTTATTATTGGCTTGAAACATTACGTTTGTCAACACCCTCGTGACATGCATAGACACGTTGGATTAACAATATCAAATTCTATTTGAGAAGCGTTGACGTGACTTATTGCACTTGTTCTGGCTCGTATTGCCTCATAAATGTTCATCAAATCAAGCATTTCATGAGCTACCCGTGATAGAGTATTACATAACATAAAAAAGAAATATCATGAGAGGATTACACGCGAGATGGACCATCTAAGCACCGTACACTACAAATAAAAGCAGGGCAAATACATCTATGATCACTCGGTTAAACCAGCATTTAAACCATGAATAATACCATTTTGGTTGATGAACAATGTTTCGAACCTTTTCATTTGTACAATGTTATAAGTATAATTTTAACCTGCTTATATAATTTCAAAAAATATATAAATATTTTGTAGGTTTATCCATTAATAATAATGTTCAAATGCTCGTAGATATAACTGCATTTCGAACTCTTTAATTATGCCATCATCTATATAATTTTAATAACCATAATTTCAATATAAAAATTCATAAAATATATAAACGTTTGCATTATATAAATATAAACATAAACGTTGTATTTCACTTGATAAAGCCACATGCACTAATAGCTTCTTCCAATGCTTCTTCGGATGCCATCTAATAACTATTTTAGTTTTCCTTTTCATATTCTTCACTTAATTTATTTGTTAGGGACCAAAAAACCACAATTATTTGCTAAATTTTTAGAATTGATTTGTGTTAATATCTGTCATCTAATATGACTTTATTTGTTGGGTCATATATATATATATATGATTTTTTCATGTTTACACTTTTTTATGATTATTTTTGTCCTCTTTTTTCCAATAATATTTGATTAAGTGGCCAGAACATCAATTAAATTTTGATTTTTATGGGTTTTTGTTGATAAGCTAATGAAAGAGGCTCATTTTCTTTGTTTTTCTTCCAACAATATTTTAGCACGTGACATGAACATGCTTAAATTTTAAGTTTTTTTGACACTCAAAACGTTAGTCTCGAACTCTTAGAAGAATTACTACCATTGAATTTAGTATTTCTAATTTTACTATAAGAGAGAAATATAAAGCTTGAAATACTCAGCCATGTTCACCATGCACCACGTTTTTGGATTAATTTATTTTGTGACACTGCATTCATTAGTCTCAAAACTCTTAGAAGAAAACACTATTGAATTTACTATTTTATTTTACGATTAAGAATTAAACATAAATATTGAAATAATCTGCGAAAAACATCACCATTTGTTTCTTTTGATTTTCATGATCCATCATGCTTTTAATCATTAAAAATTTCAAACACATTTCCAACCAAAGTATTATGCAACATAATATTACGAAGAAAGTAATTACAGAGATAATTTCTCTTTCACACATTTAAACCAACATATCCTAACAATCAAAGAAGTTCATTTTCCTCCTCCTTGAAAAAATAAGGATTATATTTTGACGCTCGAGCCTTAGTCTTGAACTCAGAGAAGAATTACTATTATTGAATTTAGTATTTTTAATTTTGCATTAAAAGATAAACATAAAGCTGGAAATAATGCTTGAAATACTCTGCCATGTTCAATAGCTACCACACTGACTCTTTGACTTCAGTCTTCAGTGTTCCAAAATTTCAAACAATTTCAAGCAAGCATATTATGTAACCATATATTACAAAGAAGGTAATTATGGAGATAATTTTTTTTCACACATATTTAAACCAAAAAAACACTTAAGGAAGCCATGTTTTATTTCTCAACCTTTACTATCATGTAAAATTTATATATCATGTTATTTTTTGAAAAGGTATTTTACTAAAAAGAAGATTTTGATTTAAGCCATATATATATAGAGAAAGAAAGATTAGATTCAATGTTATAAACTCCAATGGGCTCATAGATCCTGATGTGAGTATCAAAACCATATGTAAGTTAGAATAAAATCAGCCATTTAAATAATTATTAATAATTTTTGTATTGAATATTTTGTCACTTTTTAAGCACATCCATCCATTTAGTAGTGGTGGGCTTTGTTGGTGGCCAGATGATTTTCCCAATTGCTAGTATATTAGATTTATTTTAAATCTAAATTTATCAAACAACAAAAATCAATCTAAGGTTCAAACCCCTTTTTTAGAGGGCAAAACTTAAAAGGGGTTTAAAATTGAGAATTTGATCCTCTCAAAAGAACCAAAGTTAAGAGATCTATATCCATGTCTTCTTCATTTTAAAACAAACCAAAAGTATCTTAACCATAATTTAGAAATATTCTATCTATCTTATCTATCTATCATCTATATAAATATATATATATATATATATAATTATATATATATCTAAAATATTATATATTAATATAATAGTATATACTGGGTGAAAAGCAGAATATGGATTAACTTTTGGCCAAATTGGGGGAAATTTCTTCAACAAGTTTTTCCTCTTTATCGAAGTTGAAGCTCGCAAAATTCATATAGGGCACTATGAATTTTGATTGAGAGTAAAAAGATGAATTATGGATAAGTATGTTGTTTTTCTAATCATATTTTTTGCAAAAATATTTAGTGTCATATAATATGTCAATTCCCTATTAAATGAAATTCTTGTCCTTGCAAATTTTCACATATATTAAGAGGTATGTGTGT
>APFE030640024.1:0-10648 GCA_000404065.3 Pinus taeda
GAGAGAGAGAGAGGTAGGGGAGGAGAGGGCAATGCAAGGGGAGAGGAAGAGGGGGAGAGAGCGAGAGAGTGGGGGAGGCAGATGGAGTGTGGGAGGGGAAGAGAGCGGGAGAGGAGGAGGGGAAGAGGGAGATAAGGAGAGAGAGAGATTGAGTGGGAATGAGAGATGAGAATGAGAGTGGAAGAGAGCATAGGAGGCAGAGGGAATGAGAGAGACAAAGAGGGAGAGAGGCAAAGGGAGAGAGTGGAAGGGCGAGGGGGAGGGAGAGAATGAGATAGAGGGGGGCTAAGAGAGATATTAAGAGAAAGAGGGGGAGAGAAAGGGGTAGAGGGATAGGAAAAGGGGGAGAGAGGGGAAGGGTGAGAGAGAGAGAGGGGGAGAGGGGGAGGATGGGGGAGAGCAAGAGTGAAGAAATGGGGAGGGGGGGAGAGAGCGTGAGAGAGGGAGAGGGAGAGAGAGTGGGAGAGGAGGAAGGTAGAGGGAGAGGGGGAGAGAGGGAGAGGGAAGGAGAGAGAGAGGGAGAAAGGGAGGGAGGGAGATAGAGGGGGTGGAAGGGGAGAGAGAGAGGGGTGGAGGAAGTGGGAGAGAGAGGGGGAGAGAGAGGGGAAATTCATTGATGAAACCCATCCCAGTGCCTCAGGCTAGACTAGGTGGATCTTAATAACCATTGGTTACTTTACCAAGTGGATTGAGGGTATTCCAACCAGACAAGAAAAACATATCATTATTATCTAATATTTAGAAGGTAACAATCTGTCTAGGTTTAGATACCCCCATTAGGTTATCACCAACAATGATTTCACCTTTAAGTCAATGAGAATTGTTCATTTTTGTAACATATACCACATAAGATTAGGACACTCAAATGCCTATCACCCACAAGGAAATGGGATTGCTAAGTCCTCCAACAAGATTTTAGTCAACATCATCAAAAAGCTAAGGTAGTGGAATTAAAAATCCTCACATAAAAAGTAGATAAATGTCGTGTGAGCTGATTGAATTAGCATCAAAAAGTCTATTGGAATGTCGACATTTTGAATAGTATATGTACTTTATGTTGTGTTTCCTGTTTCTCTAGAAATTCCTATGTTAAAATTGTTACAAGAGTCACGGATGGAAGCTAATGATTTACAAAAAAGGATCAACCAGACCATAAAGTTGCAACAATCTAAGAAAGTGGTGTATAACAAAACTCAACTTGTTTAGGACAAAATTTAAAATATCTATGGCAGAATAATGAAAGAAGATGATTTCCAATTAGGTGACTTGGTGTTAAAGTTGGACTCAAGGAATGAATACAAATTCATGCATGGTAAGTTTGACAGTTTGTGGAAAAGGCCATATAAAATTGAAGCTTTTGGAGGCAAGAATGCATTTTTCTTGAAGGACTTGACTAAAGAAGCACTGCCTGGTGGACATGTCAATGGAAAAATTCTCAAACACTACTCTCCTCAAAGTTAAATTGGTTCCATTTAGAATCATTATAAATTCTCATTTTACTATTTTTACTACAAGGGTAAGAGTGGCTCACATAAGAAATTCAAGCCCTCGGAGAAGGCCCTATGCTTCTGATGATTTGTTACCCATATTTATGATTGTCAGTAGGAGGATCAGGTTCAACTGCAGAATAAAGATAGTTTCCCCAATAGCACAAGGACAGTAACATCCACATTGGAGCCACTGTTAGGGTCCTATATTTCATAATATGACTTGATTGTGACTATAACTTTGTATATGAGATGTTGTAAATAATCTTCCACTCTGCAAATTTATTTGTCAAGGAAAAGAACAGAAAAGAAAAAAAGTGGATATAAAAAATATATAAGTGAAAAGAAAAAAAATCAAAATGTGAAAAAGAAGAAAAATAATGAAAATACCCCATAAGAAATATAGATGCAAGTGAGATTGTTAAAATTCCACTCAAAAATAAAAAATTACAATAGAGGTACCTTAAAGAATTTTCAGTAAGGTGTGTAGCTTATTTAAATCTCCCACATTGAATTAGGAGAAGTAGATTAGTTAGGTTAAGCACACTATTTCAACATGATTACACTAGATAAAATTAAATTATTTAAGGTTAGTAAATAAATAACCACACAGTGTAATCGAGCTTGAGTTAGATTAGGGAGAATAAATTAATAGGCTTGTGTGTATAAATGCACCTTTAAAGGTTAATTAGAAGATATAATGTTAATTAAGTGCTAAGTTAATCATATTTCAAACTGTAATTAAATTTACTTAATGCAACGCCTTTTTGTCTCCATATGATAAAATGGGTGCATATGTTCTCACGCCCCGAATCCACCCCACTCGGATCAATGTAGGGGGATCATTTTCATCCCCTCGAGTGCATACAAGGTTTAATCAGTGAGGGGGGTCCAAAAAAGCATCAATCCCTTACAATATGGTGGCTACAAAACATTTCACGCCCCTGTGCTTATTCTCGCTTACTGCTCTGACCCTCCTCCAAAAAATGCCATCCCTCTCCCCGGTGACAATGATTTTGACCCCGCTTTTCTCCCCTGCAACTCACATCCCACCAAGTGGACCTCTTGTCCCCATCCTTCTCCTAGGTCATTTCGTACTCCACTATCATTCCACCACCTCTTGTCTGTGAACCCCACTACCCTTCCACCAAAACACTATTCCATCACTACACATTCCCCAATAAGATGTTGTCATCTAGCAGTCTTGCCACCACATCAATATTACCATTGTTAAATAATGCTTGTCCATTTCTCACGACAATGGACCCGCTCCATTGTAATGATAAACCAACAATGGTAATTTCATTTTTTTCCCTATAATCCACCATAAAATTGTTATGCCCTTGTTTTCTTTATTTTATGATAAGAAGGTATTCAATAATTTGGAATGGATAACCAACTAGAACCAATTAGCTTCGGCATTCAATTAGTGACCAACATAATCGGCTACTAAGACCAATTAATTAGCCTGCAATTTTCATCTGGACATCAATTTCACCAGTCTTGCCTGGGAACTATGAATTACCTACTCTTTCCTCTTCAATAATGAAACTTAAAAAATGTAAATCCTCTCATGAAAACCCTATGTTGTGCCCTACCATAGATATAGATCATCAATCATTAGTCGACCAACAATACAATATTGCTAAAACCAATTTCGATTTTGACATGTATGAGCTTCACAATTGGTTGAAGCAAAAGTATCCTAACCTCGGTTATAGAATGGGGCTATGGTAATATTCCCTTTCATAACCCATCTTCCCATAGAACTATCACTTCCCACAATTCTTATCCTGCTGTCAATTTCACTAGATCCCCAGCCAAAGAGAAATTGTGGCCCACAATGGTGACATTTTGTTCACAATCATTGCAAAAGTCGTCTTTCAGATGCTACAATTTCCAAATTCTAACTACCTGAAGCCATTTTTAGTAGGTTCCCTCCTGGAATTCTATGAAAACCTAACCTTCCCATAGAGAGCCAAGATTTTTGAGATCATTCTCCCGTAGGATGTCGAATTACCTAAGAAAAATCACCCCTACTCATCCTCTATGTTCCCAGAGATAACTAAATAAGTAATAGCAATCATTTCATGAATACTTGCTTATCAATCTGACCACTTGGTTGATGAGACCATCATTGGTTTCCTATCAATCTTTACAACTAGTGGGAAACCCCATATTTTCAGCTACGGTGAGTTCATTGCAGAATCAATTCATGACCAACTCCTCAAGTTTTCTACTCAGGGGACTTTTAAGTATTCTTCAGTGCTAGTGTATTTATTTCTTTACCATCAAGCATATAGGTTTTCATTACCTTTGCAGAAGTTAGATTATCATTGTAATCTAGATTTTGTAACCCTTTCGATATCCAAGATGGAGAAAAATTCCAACGAGTAGACCTTCTGAGATTATATTGGAAAATTCCTACATACATCTGCTAGCTTACTAAACAATGATGTAGAGCCTAGGATACGACTAGAAATTCAAATAATTTTGCATGTCAGTTAACAGTCTAAAACAGGGGATTGTTATGTATACCAAAATTATACAAAAATAAGAGTTTGTGGGTGTGAGTTTCCACCCTACAAGATTCCTAAATTTGTTATAACGATAATTTTCTCATTGGAATATATCAAGAAGATGCTACATATGAATGATTTACATTTTGTTGCAACAAAGAAGAAGTTTGAGTTCAAGATCAAGGCATAGGTGAGACCGTTTATTTGTAACACCAGGGAAACCTGAAAAGATTTAGATTCACTCCTTAAATAAATGAACTTCAAATTGAGTGTTACCTAGTCATATGACGCTTTTGGAATCATCTCCAAGATGAGAGTGGAACTAAAAACCACTCCCTACACTTAAACTCCAAGATCATAGATAGAGAAGTTCATGAATCAAATTTAATGAGAGGAAAACACACTATAGGAGGCAAAAGAATAGGGCATATCTACAACAATCTCATAGAATCCAGGACTGTGAGATAAAAAAGACAAGAGATCAAGGGAGAAGGTTTCCCTTTTAGTGACAGAGATTAGGGTGAAGAATTTTTTGATATATAAAAAGAAGCAAAAGTAGTCCTGACAGGCCATCTTGCTCCTATAAGAAGAGAATGTATCTTCACAAGTTCTCCAACTTCCTTAACTTCCTAAGATTCCCCAAATACAGCTCAGGCATTAGAAATTATACAGGACCAAGATGAACCAAATATATTTCCAAAATATAGACAAATTAAGAAGAAGAATGAGCAGTTAAAGGTATCCACATACACCCAATTCTGGAAAGAAACAACTTCTTCATAACACAAGCTACTTTTAGCCTTTCATATAGAATAGTGGAAAATGAAAATTGCATTTCTTCAAGCATAGATTCAAGTTTCGAGGACTCGAGCTGACTAGAAGAAATTTTTTTCTCCTTTGATGCTGAACATATTCACTAAGTTGATTAAATTGACCTGCATACACAAACCAGAGAAATGTTGTACTCTACATTGACAAAAATTTCCATGACAACTTCTAAGTTTCATGCCTCACTCAACAACATACAGTCATAATTAAATCTTGAAAATATTTCATCTTTGGCTAAGGACATAAGGATTAAATCATTGGAGGACCTAGTAATTAAACTAGGGTATGACTCCAAAGATGTAAAATCAACGAAAGAGATTGTAAGGAGGAAAAATGTAGATATAGTAGCATTGAGGAAACAAATCAAACTTCCCTCCCTTGAGGATCCCCAAGCTAAGGAATTTGGAGATATTGAGAAATAAAAGAGAAGATGTTCAAGATAATAAGATATGGAAGTGTAGGTGGAAAAATTGCTCAAGGAAAAGGAGCAGCCATCACAGCTATAATGCCTCTAAGAACAGGCCCTATTGTAGTATCAATAATAGAAGGAGAATATACATTGATTAAAACACCAACACTGAGTAAAACTTCTCCAAATGATTTAGTTAAAGACATGGAAGAATTGTCCTTTAAAGGGAAAGAAATTAAAAAGTTAAATACAACTTAAAAATCTTTGGGATCAGAAATTAGAAATAGACAATTGTTATGTAGCAGAGTTGCAGAAAACTCATAGGCTCACTGTAAAGATGGAATAGTTAGATAGTGGGGCAGCCATGTCTAGAATTTATCAGAAGCAAAGGAAACCATATGGATAGAAATTAATGAGGTCATGAATGAAATATGGCCCTCAATTCAAATTATATTTGAATAGCAATATTTGATTAGAAAATCAAATGAAGTAGTTGCAAAGATAAAGGAAGATTCGGGATAGAATTCTAGAGAAGCTACAACACTGATAAGGATCTCAAATTAAAAAACCAAAGACTTCAAAGAATTAGAAGTTGAAGATAGAACATAAACAATTTTAGAGGTGAGAAGGGTCCTGACTAAGAGAAACTTGATGCTACAATTAGAAAATAAATGCGAGAACATGGAGTCTAGTGTCCAGAAAATTCATAGAAAGTTTAATGCACTTTATATAAAAGGACTATCAACAATGATAGTAAATGGAAACCGAATGATACATTTAGAGGACTACTATCATAAGCTATACTCTATATACCAAGATAAATAAAATTTTGCAGGCTTTAAACCAAGGATCACACAGAATGCTTTTATGGAAGCTATAGAATTTGACTTGTTCATCAAGCACGAGATCAAGCACTTGCTTCCCATCAAGCCTACTTTTCAAAAGTATACTGAGGTAGATGAGAGTTAGAGGAAGTTAGTAAAGTTTTCTATCACAAGTGAAGAGAATTGGGATGAATTACCTGAACTGATGGAGTAAAACAAATTCACCTCTAAGAGAAAGACAATAGGACATCACTTCCTTAGGCCCATTCATCAACAACAACCCTCGAGAATAGTTCCAGTAGCTTCAACAGTTTCATATTTCCTATATTTTTTTCTATTTCTCTAAAAAGTATTTGGGATATTTCGTAATAAATATGTTAAGATATTTAGATAGAATTTGTATAAATACGTCAGATTTCTATGTATTCATGTTGGGTTTCGTATTGAGAAATACTACCATGTATTGTAAATATGTTGACTAAGTACAAGTGACCTTTTTCATTAATACAAGACAAGTTCTTTCAGGATTCGTATCTATGTGGTAAAGTGCTTCTTACTATAATATATTTTTTCTCTGTTTTTCATATGCCTTTTTGTTTTGTATTGTTTTAAGGAAAATAAGTTCAGAATTTGGTTCAATACAGTTCGTGCTATCTTAAAGAAATATCAATGTTTTCGACTAAAGTTTAAGTATAGAAATCAGGTAACAGTGATCTGTATTTAAAGTGAACCTTAATCTTTTTCTCCTTCTCCATTTCAAAAACTGCAAGGATCTAGTATTATGCCTACCCTAACCCGCTACACTTAAGACGATAGTTCTGCAAATTGATCACTCTAATCTCCCTTGACTCCACTTCCCAATGGCTTTCCCTTGTAGTTCCAGCCAAACAAATTTAAAATCCAAATTTTGAAGTTTCACATCTAGCATAAAATCCCACAAAACAAATAAAGCTAAATTTGACAGAGAGATCACTCTCTGGGTTTAGAAGGGTAATCCTCTAAACCTAAAATTGGTTTTGTGGTTACCTTTGCAATTTCTTTCACAACCTTAAGAAATTAAAGATTTCTAACACCATCGAAGTCATTTGATCCTATCTTATGAAAAAGTTGGATCTCCTTTAAGAACACACTCAACCATGTGAAGGCTCTCTTAATCACAACCACAAATCCATCAAGTTGTCATATTAGGCTCCTCAACCGAAGGCATCATCATCCCATCATGTTATCAGCCTGGCTAGCTCCAATCTCCATAAATATGTCTCCACTCCCATGAGTCGTTTACCCAATTAGGTCACAATATCCTCATCTTGGATCATAGTGGAATCCATATGAACAACATCCAAAAAATTCTCATGATGATTTTCCATCTCAATTACGATGTCCTTCCATCTCAATTGCTCTCATCCAAATGGAGTCAATCCTCAATTCATGATGAGCACTTGGCTAATCTCTCTCATGGAAAACTATAACTCATCCTATGAAAATATTCTCATCCGTCCTCCTTATCTAAGGCATTGGCCCCATCCATCCTTGGGTTTTATACCTAGTAGACAACCTCTGAATCAACTTATGCTATACGACTCATACATTAAGGAGAACTCATCTCATTTAAAATTGTGCACCAACTCTCACAACCATCGCCATGACTGTCATACCCTCCAAAGTCTTATTGTGTTCCATTCTTTAATTTTTCATGCAAGATCCATGGTACCCTCATACTGGTGTTATAGGTTGTCATCATCACAAATTGATGTAGCATGTTGGGCTCTTCGCTAATCAACCTAAACATACATCATATTTCGTCACCAAAATAATTGAGTTTGCATACGCAATTGTCCTCTACCATATTAGTGTGCATCATACTTAGATTTATGCTTTAATACCATCTACTTTTGTTAAGAGATCTACTACTATTGTTTGGTTTTCTCCTGCTCTCATAACAACTTCAAGTTGGTGAAGAGCAAGGCATTGATTCTACATTGGAATTGAACCCAACTCTATTGGTGAAGATCTCTACTACTATTGTCCAGTTATCGCCTTCTCTCGTACCAACTTTAATTTTTTGAAGACAAAACTAGTTCTTCCACATTTCTATAGATTTAACGTTTCATTCTCTTTGTATTTTTCTTTAAAATTTATTTCACCATATTGATCAAAATAATTTATAGCCTTTATTTAAAATGAAATAATTTATTATTTCAAGATAGGAAAAAATAGGAATTGATGTGTTGAAATAAGAAATATAAAAAACAAAGTATTGTCAATTATTAAGGAGTCACTCTTATATGAATTGGAGGTCCTTATGTTTCTCCTCTCTTATTATTTCTCTTGAACATTCCTTCCATCACATTGACTGGAGAATTTTTATACCTTTTAATCAAAAGTTAGTGCTTTGTCATTTTAAATGAGAAAAACTAGCAATTGATGCTTTGATGTGAGAAAAAATGAAGTATTCTGGGTTCTTGCTAGTCAAAGGTTGAATGCAATAATGAGAGTTTCACTAGGCATTGTACCTCCTTCACAAGGGGAAACCATTTACTCACACAATGCTAACATTTAGTAATACATTCCATCTATCCATGTTATTTAGATGATGAATACGAATGTTAATATAACCTTTAAAATCAATACTATTTGTAATTTTAAAGGTATGTTTGTCATTGTTAGTAATTTCCCTTAATCCCTCCATATCATTTTTATCTACCACTTAAGAGAATACACTGTCCTCTAAAGCATTTAACATCGACATGTTTCACAACTTCCAAGTGTAGCAAAATGTTAGCTCAAATGAGTTATGCCTCTACTTATTCTCTTACTTAAGTGTTAATAGAATATTGACTTAACCAATTAGAGTAAGTATATACATAATAAAAAAACCATCAACACATATAAAATAAATAAATAAATAAATAAAAATAATAAACATATATATCTATATATATATATATCTGTGCGTGTGTGTGTATAGGGCGGGCAACACTTAGATTAACCCCTACAAAATGTGCTCATATAAGAATAATACAATATACAAATTACAAGTCCTCACACTTGGAAAATTACGAAAAATTGACAACATTAATTTGTGCAATGACTTGTTTGCAAGTCATCGCAAGACAATTCTAAGTACAAGTACGAAGCCCCTATGTTGCTATGTTTTATCAAATGAGCACCTTTGTACGAAATTGTTTCTTTGTATAAAACCTAAAATTTCATTGTACTAGAAACCCCAAATTTGGCTCGAACACTAAATTTTCCATCCACTCAACCAAATGCCAAATTTTTATCCAAGTCACCCAACTTGTGATATCGTATGGTCTCTCAGTGTGATCTATCTCTACTATGGTCACAAGAATTCTCTCTCTACCATATCATTGCATGCCCCAACATTGTCTCACAAAGATACCAAAATATTTGTAAGAACCCCTAGCCCACACGACCCTAGGTACAACATAACTCCAAGTGCTTGTACCAACTTGTACTAGCATACTCCACATGACTTGATGCCATTCCAAGGTTCGATCACTTGGCTCAAATGACAAGCCTGATTACTCGCACAAATTTCCCATCCCACTCACACGACTCACTGGACCCACTTATATAACTCACCCAATTGCTCACACAAATTTCTTAGCATGCTCCTACAAATCACTTGGCCCACTTATACAACTCGTATAACTACTGGCATGGCTCATGTGGGCCACTCATATGACTACTCACCTCGTCTGATTACACAACTTACCCAATCTAATCAAACAACTCACCTTGCCTGATTATGTGGTTGCTTGCTCAAACCACCTCCATGATTTCCCACACAACTCTCTTGACCCACTCATGTGACTAGCCCAATCATGTTATGTGCAATCTATGCTCACTACAAACCTAATTGAAAGAGCTGCCCCATCATCCATTTAGGATGCCACATCTCAAACGAACTCTCATATATATACATGTTGTATTTTCCAGTCCATCTTGTCGTGTGGACACACTTCATATGATCCCCTCACACAACCACATACTTCACAATAGAGCATAAACCTACACCCATTCAAGTCAAATTTTCTTTCACGACTCTCTCTCATGACCTTCTACTACAACTAGGCCCTCACATGACCACACTCTCGAACAATTCACATAACTCCACATGTTGCAATGCCCTCACCCAACATAATATTTGTGATATCGTTTTCACAAATTGTTTGATGGGGATGTCACCCATGGTAGGCCCTTTAGTGAAAGGTGTGCCTAACTCCGAATCTTAATAAAAACACTCCCTTTGTTTCCAATAAGTCGATAATACTAAGGCCATTTGAAATTTTATATATAATCATGTCTTCATTAATAAAAATAATTTATATTTTCATTAGACAGGACATTTCATACTTTTCCATTAATTAATTTCTTCATTAACCAAGTAATCAATTGCTCTACTCTTATAACAAGGAAAAAAAACTAATGAAATTTTAATGATGTGAATCAATTTAACAAATTGTTCAATGATGGGATTTAACCTAGAATGTAATTATGTGAATAGGTTTGTATGAGTGGTTACTTATGATATTTTTCCTATGTGATGCACCAAAT
>APFE030640030.1:1127-14931 GCA_000404065.3 Pinus taeda
AATACATATTTATACATGTCGAAGCATCCAATACCATGGACCGAAAACCATCGCGTCCAAAACCATGGACCGAAAACCATAGGTAGGTTCGCCCAACCTAATATAGGGTTCAAAAAATATTTTCTCGTGGTGCTGCCCCGAACCCCATAGATGGGGGCTACTCGCCCCCCTCAAACCCCCCGGACAGGGCGGGCTGCCGCCCACCCTGTGACCCCCGCGCTACGCAATCGGTGCAACGAAGGGGGGGCTCTGGCCCCCCTCTAACCCCCCGATTCACTACGTAGGTTAGTCGTGGAAAGAATATAACACAACGCAACAAACCCGTCATTCCATTTTTTCTTTTCATGCTTTCCTATCTATAGACTACCCTTATTTCATCCGAGGGCCCAGATTAAGCTATTGGGCTCCTTTGATTCTCTACCTATCTAAGAATTTGCCAAGATTAAGCTGTTTAGACAGATTTACATTCTCTATATTCTAAAACAGGAAATTTAAACCTAGGGAGACCAAGATTAAGCTGTTTGGACCTCCCTTTAACTAAAAATTGGCAATACCGGAATAACTTCTCAAAAATTTGGAAGGCAATTAAATGAACTCTGAGTAGCCTTCTTCGCTTCTTCACTTAGAGACTGTTAAGCAAATATGGAGCATTGCAGCATGCAAAGTATGACATATTTGGCCTGTAAAAATTTCAATCATGAAATATGAGTAACCTGCTGCAGCAGTAGGCTAACAGTGGCTCCACTTGGGGATGGTTTCTCCTTGTGAGAAGCCAAGAACAGCAGGTCAGAATGCCTTAGTCTTTAGTTGTTTCTGTTTTGTGCAAAATCGTCTTCTTCCTGACTGTTGGACTAATTTGAACTTATAAACTTGTTAACAGCTCTGTCCTTTCGCTTGTGCTACTGTTAAACTGTAAAGCACTGCCTGCTTTCTTCTGCGTGCTCTAGCATTATGGATCTTTACAAAAGACAAAATACTGGTATATACAACTATGTACAAAATCAACCACCACCTGCTCTTTCAAGCAAGAGGATCATTGTAGTGCTTCAGCATCCGGCCATTGACCGAGCCTTCTTCAGCTATGCTGCTATCTGGAGATTTGAGAAAATAGGTGTTATTGCCTTGTACAACACTGATAATGTATGGACCTTTCCACAGAAAATCGAATTTTGCATTTTTGCCCTTGTCTTCTCTTCGTGAATCCCATCTTAGAACTTTGCTGCCTACCTGGAAATCCTCTACTTTGGTCTTCTTATCAAACATTTTCTTGAGTTTTTCCTGCAGTATCTAAGCTCTGTTGAAGACTTGTTCTCTAGTTTGCTGAAGGTGAATGGTTTGATTAACTCTTCTCTGCATGTCATTCGGTTTAGCCTGAATTTCTTGCAACAATTTGATAGTAGGTATGCTCAGAGATGAGGGAAACTTGGCTTCCATTCCATATACAAGTTCATAAGGGCTCATCCCGATGGATTTTTTGGTGGAAAGTATGTCTGGCCACAGAGCATTTGTGAGCTTTTTGTGCCAGTTCTTTTTGTTTTCTTCCAGCAGCTTCTTTATAATATTGATGAGGCTTTTGTTGGAAGACTCGGCCAAGCCATTACCTTGAGGGTAATAAGCTGTGGAGTGACCTAAGGTAATGTGGTATTTATGGCAAAAGTTGATGATTTTTTTGGATTTGAAAGCCGTGGCGTTGTCAGTGATAATTTTCTTAGGGCAACCGAATCTAGAAAGGATATTTCTCTCAAGGAATTGGATAATGGTGGAGTCATTGGCTTGCCTACATGGGATGGATTCAATCCACTTAGTGAAATAGTCAGTGGCTGTCAAAATCCACTTGTGTTGGCCTGATGAAGAGGGATGGATTTCTCCAATGAAGTCAAGACCCCATTGTTGAAAAGGTTTCTCGGTTGAAATGGGCTTAAGGGGCAAGGGCAGTAGTTTTCTTCTCCCTTCAAAGATTTGGCATTTGTGGCATGAGACAGCAAACTTCTTTACATCTGCAAATAAAGAGGGCCAGTAATAACCAGCCCGTAGGATCTTGTCAGCCGTGGATTTCCAATATAAGTGTCCTCCACAGTCCCCTGCATGAAATTCTTTCATGATGCTGTTAGTTTCATCTATAGTTAAACATTTAAGCAAAATACCTTCATGATTTTTCCAAAATAAAGCACCATCTATGACACAAAAGTTTGATGATTTCATCCTTAAAAATCTTTTCTTGGTTCTGGACAATCCTGGGGGAGCACACAGGTTTAATAATACAAAGCGAATATCAGCGTACCAAGGGGATTGCATGAAGGTTTCACTGATCTATGGAGTCGCCAGCTCCGGTTCATCGTCTAGTTGAATCATGTCTAATGCTTGGAAGTTTGTTTCAGACATTATCTTGGCTAACCCTTGTCCTTTTATGAGCTTGGTGGGTTTTATTTCAATGTCGTATTCAAGGATGCTAGCAATCCACTTGCCCCTTTTGCCTGCCAGTCCCTCTTGAGTTAGTATATCCTTTACCACAGCATTAGGGACATAGGCAATCACATGGGAGTATAGGATGTAAATTCTGAAATCTTTGATGGCTTTGACCAGGGCGTAGGCTTACTTCTCCATAATCTGAAATTTCAAGGGTGCGTCTCTCAAAGCTCGGCTGAAGAAAGCAATTGGCTTCTCGTTGCCCTGATCATCTTTCTGCAGAAGGACAACAGCTATAGTGTGTTCAGATGCGAAGGAAAAAATGATAAAATCTCTGTGGAATTGAGGACTGGTAAGGACAGGTGTTTGAGTTAGGGCAGTTTTTATACTCTCGAAAGCCTGCTTGGCTTCAAGCGACCATCTTATCTTGGCATCCCTTTTTAGCATGTCGCTCAATAGCCTTACTATCTCGGCTAGATTTGGGATAAATCTCCTCAGGAAGTTGATATTTCTGAGGAATGCTTGCAATTATTTTATGTTTCTTGGGTAGGGGATTTGGAGGATAGCTTCAATTCTTTCCGGGTCAATTCTGATCCCATATTTTGATATTATATGCCCTAAAAGCTTGCCTTCCTCTAGGGAAAATAGGGACTTCTTAGGGTTCAAGGAAATGCTGTATTTCCTACATGTCATGAAAATTTGCCTTAAGTGCTTAAGGTGCTCATGGTCGGATTTGGAGAATGGGATTAGGTCATCAAGGTAAACTACGAGGAAATCATGTATCTCCTTAGCAAATGCAATATCCATTGCTCTTTGAAAGGTAGCACCGACGTTTTTCAGCCCAAAAGGCATTTTAACATACTTGAATGTTCCCCAGGGTGTGGTAAAAGCTGTCTTGTCTTGGTCATCCAGGTGAACAAGGATTTGGTTAAATCCTGAAAATTCATCTAGCAAAGAAATTCTAGAGGAACCCACTACTCTTTGCAAGATATGATCCATTTTGGGCAACGGGTAGTGGTCTTTTAGAGAGACCTAGTTTAAATTTATCAAGTCTACACACAGTCTTATCTCTCCTGTTTTCTTCCTAGTGGGAACTAAGTTAGACACCCATTTGGATAATTTAATCATTCTGGGGTGTTCTGCTGTTCCTATGTTGTGTTCTTCTATGGCAATATTCAAAGGTTCCATCTTTGGTTTTTTGGCCACATCGTTGTCATCAAACATGTCTTCCAATGGAGTAAGGCCGGCGGGCAGAACATTACCTTTCAGATCAATAAACTCATCCTTTATCTTGGCTGTTTTCTGTGAACAAATTTGTTTCAGCTACCCTATGTTTGTACTGTTGAAAACAGTTGGGCTTAGGATTTGTTTAGTTGTTGCAGCTGTCATAGTCAGGTGGTTTTCTTCTGCTAACTGTTGTGATTCGGCTATCGCATCCATGTCAATGTTTGTGTTGGAGAATTCATCCTCCAGAGTCAAAAAATTGTTAATCTGGGCATCATCTTGGAATACCTGCCAACCCTTGACATTGTTAGGGACTGAAGGTCTGTGTTTTATTTCAGCAGTGAAATGGTGATTTGGTTCAAAGGGAAGCTTACATGTGCTAGCGAAGGTGGCTAGGCTATGGGCATGAATATTATGGTCTCGTGCTATTTTGGCCAGCTCAAATTCACTGAAGGCGCTGTAAGCTCTCATTCTACTATCATTAGCGACAAAGTTACCCTTTATCTGTTGTATGATCAAGTCCAAATCACCTAGGATGGAGATGGTAGTAGCTCCCAGGGTTTTGAGCAACTTGAGACCTAAGAGAAGAGCTTCATACTCCGCCATATTGTTTGTACATCTGAAATTGAGTCTATAGGCATGGCCTTGTGCACGATTCTCGTGAGTATTCTAAATCCACACTCCACCCCCTGCTCCTAACTTGTTAACTAAACCATCAAACTCCAATGTGGCTTCTCGTTTGAGGTTTGTATTGAGAGTTTCAGTGGTTTGGGGAACGGGTGGACTGGTAATTTCTGTTTCAGGATTTTCTTCTTGCTGCTTGTTGGTTGCCTTAGCTATTGAGACAATTTCATGGGTATTGGCAACCGATTCCTCATTGAAGTTCGTTCCTTGCTCCACAGATAACGGCTTATCATCAATTGGAGGGCTGGTGTGATCATTAAATAAAATAAAAGAATCCATATCAGAATGGATTGAGTATATTGGAAAATTTTGGGGTTTTTCCTCATTGCTTACCACATACTTCATTAATTTTTCTCTATAAAGTCTCTTTGGTTGCCCAAAGACAGATATAGTGGCATAAGAGAGGTCGAGTTGAAGGGATCCTTGCAATTTTGCTCCCCACGATCTGGATAGAAGCATACCATACTTTGTGGGAATGTCGTCAACTACTACGTCCATCAAGATTGTCTTATTGGGGAATTGGACTAGAGAGACACAAAGGTCTTTGATCAGGCCTAGACATTTGACCTGACTTGAATAAAAGGAATACAGATCTTTGTATGGCCTTGTGACATCGAGGTTCAACCTTTCCATTACAGCTTTGGGCATAAGGTTATGTGAGGCCCCTGAGTCAAACATAGCATTGTGCAGTATTTTGTCATGTATGTGCAGGCTGACATAGAAAGGTGGAACAGGTCTGTATGTTGTTTTTCCGTCAAATTTTGGCCCGAACAGTAGTTCAGGGGTATCATCTAAAAAGTTTACATCATCCCTTACTTCTGGTAATTGAAGCGACCTTTGAATTTGTTGTCTATATATATCATGCTTAGCCAATTCTGAGAGGGGAATGGAAATCTTGAGTTTTCCAATCTCTGCTTCTAGACTGAATGGTTTTTCCAATGGGTTCTTGGTGTTGACAGTGGTGAATTTCTCTTTTTCAGGCATACTCTCTATGTTCTCTATTGGAATGTCAGCATCACGGTGTATGACTGTTTGTGGTATCTCTGTTTTGGGAAGATGTCCGGGAATGCTCTTCAGATCTTCTTTCAGATAGGAGGGGGGCAGAGGCTGCTCAATAGGAGAATGTGCAACTGTGACATCCTCCACAGTAATCTGATGAGGGTTTGGGACAGGTCTGTCAGCTAGTTGATTGTTGGTGATCTTCCCTTTAGTTTTGTTGAGCTGTTTGCTATCTTTTGTTTTGCTAGGTGGGAGAACATCAACAGTCCTTGTTCTTAATTTGTATTGCTTGTGTACCTCGTATATAGCAGTGTCATATCCTTGTTTAAAGTCAAAGGACTCTCCCAATTTGGTGCGGAATTGTTTTGTATCAAGGTATGGTTGGTCTTCTTCTGCAAGGAAGATTTGTTGTTCGTTTTCTGAATCTATCAGGTTCATATGCGTCCCTTCTGTGGGCTCAGCGGATGTAGATGCCTCCGCATAGTTTTCTTGAAAAGGAGGCCTAATATCGTGGTCCGGACTGGCCCTACCAGCGTTTGAGTTTTGGGTTTTTTCTGAAGTTTGGATTCCTTATGGCATTGGGCTGTTGACCCTCCCATGAATTTTTCCTCTCAACATTGTCTATTCTGTCTCCCAGCCTGTGCATGCTACTAATGGCAGCATCTAGCTTCTGATCGAAGGAGGAGGGCTCTTCTTTGAAAGTGGTTCTTCTTTCAGTTTTAGTTCTGTTTCTTTTAGCGATTAGATTTGCTTCTACACTCACTGTAGCATCTTGCATTTCCGCGAGGCTTTGAGGGGCTCTCTCCCTTAATTGATATGCCATCTCGACATCAAAGCCATCCAGGAATTTGTATAACGCGAGGTCAGGTGGAGGTCTTAAATTTGGTGGTATTGCATTGTAAACATTGTTAAATCTGGCATAGTAATCCAGAACAGCTTCCCCAGGTCCTCTCTTGATAGTATCATACTCGGACAGTATGTGCAGGGGGTCTTTCTTTTTCTCCCATCTGTTAACGAATGTCTGGTATAAGGCTTCCGGGTTTACTATAGAATTGGGTGGAAGTGCCCTAAGCCAGGTTTTGACATCACTGGTCAAACTTTGGACAAAAATCTTCATTCTTACACTCTCATCATCAATCTCATAACTCTCGAAATAATCCTGCATTTTCTTTATATGTTGTAGGGTGGTGTAGGAGGTTGTGCCATAAAAATAAGTGATTTTCGATTGGTAGTCCTGAGGCATAGCCCCGAGATTAGCAGGTAATTGTAATGGCGCATATCTAGCCATGATGACGGGGATGAGCAGAGCACCTAAAGCAGCGGGGATCACAGGAATAACCGGAGTAGAAGGAGTAGTAGTGGTAGTAGGGATATGAGATAGAGGTGTAGAGGAGCTACTTGTAGAAGGGGGTGATGAGCCAGGGGAACTCGGGGTTGACCGGAATAAAACTTTGACAGGGGTTGGTACACCGATTGGCTGAACTATTTCAGGACTAGCAGCAGTTTGGTATTCTTTTTGCTTTTGTTTTCTAATGATATTAGGAATTAAATTCAGATTTTCAACAACAGGTGGGCTGTTTGGATCAGGATTTGATCGTGTATTACGCGTTTGCTTCTTAGAAGCCAGCTTCTAATATATTTTTTGGGAATTTTTCTAAAAATCGCAACAACACAGGTCGACCGAGACCTTCACAAGTCGGTTTCTTCCTCTGTAGAGCTGTAGACTGGTTTCATGAATTTATTTGAGGAGGTCCCCAGCAGAGTCGCCATTATGTTATCACTCAGGTTGTCCCTAGGCTCCTTATAGGGATACGACCGAGGTAACCACAAACCAATCTTTGGATTGCAGGTTCTAGCCCACCTGCAATCAGAGAGGGCTCTCTCTTTAATGATTCAACTTTGTTGATGATTTTAGGATAGCTTTTGGCTCAGGGATTTTTGTTTGTGTTTGGATGGAAGGTAGGAATCTCAAGCAAAGAGGCAAGGTAAGATGTGATAAGTTTCAAACCATTGGGCGTGGAGTCATGGATTAAGGCTTGCTATTGCGGTTTCTTGGTCACAAGGGGATTATGGAGCGGGATAGCCACATAGGATACAATTATTAATCTACTGAAAGGATGGAATGAACATCAAGGATGAAAGGAAAAGGAGAATCATTTCATCATGCTGAAAAAGAGGAGATATGGATGAATGGTGATTTAGGAGCAGTTAAGAATTCCTAAATATTCATTCCTATGTGAAAGAAACAGCGTAAACAAGATCATTTAAGTATACATGCTCATAGCTATTTCTGATGAAAACATAGAAAAACGCAGAAATTGAACTTAAGGTGTAGTGAAACAAATCTTAAGCTATTCTTTTTTCCTGCAATTTAGAAGGAAGAACGGTGGTAAAAACATGAAAATTAATAGAGGATAGAAACACTTATTGAATCATGTAGAAGCACAGGAATTCCGTAATCACTCCTTGGCCAACTGGACACATCAAGTAGTTTCGAAATCCACGCTTTCAACAATCTTTGATTATAGAAAATATGACAGTTACAGTGCGGGTCTCTGCTTGGAGAAAATGTTGGGAAGCAAACTAAGCAATGCCTTAGACTTACTGACTAACCAACCTACCAACCAACCAACCCCTCACTACATTGTTCAGGGTGGTATATATAAGCAAAATATCGGAAAGACATTCATTGCAATTGACCTAAACATGTCTGCTAGAAAGGCTCTTCAAAAATCTAAGTGTTGCTGGAATTAAATGCAGGTAAGTCCTTTTGGCTGCGCTAGAGGCAGCTGAATCAGAAAAGACTACAATGTGGCCCTTGGAGGCTTGATGCGGTGCTGCTGGAATGATTGTGCTTTGGGATCTGTAGTTTTGCTCTGGTGCGAGTTAAATGTGCAATGATTATGATTTGAGGGCTTTGAGTGGCTTCGCCCTCTTTCTTTGACTCTGCTGGAAGGTATTAAATGTTATCCTGCTTCGGGCTGCTGCTTAAGATTTTCACTGATACTCTTTGCCGCTACATTGATGGCTTCCGCCGCCTACTGATACTCTTTGAAACGCTTACTACCTGATGATTTGATCTGATACAGTTTAAACTCTGTCATTGGTCTTCTGCTGTCTTTAAACCGGATCAATTTGGCACGATTGGGCGATTTTCGGGCTTTTTCGGCGCACAACGGGCCAAGGAATCAAAAAGATTCCCCAAAGATTCCCCAAAATGGCCTATTTCCCATAGCGATGCGTGATTAGCGCTTCGCGCTAATCGCGCATCGAAAACTGCCTCTGTTTCTTGTTCTGGAGCTCCGAAGTGCGATTTCTCTTCCTGCACGAATTTTCGGCTTTGTGGCTGCTGACGTCAGCATGACGTTAGCAGTACGGAAGATGACGTCAGCCTGCGGTGGGTCCCTGGTACATAAGTGACATGGTGAGGTGCTGATACTGAAGGCGATGCGATGAACTTCTCCGATGCGATCGCAATATCGCATCGGCGGGGAACAAGAAGGTAGTTCAATTGGACATTTGGTGCTTGCGACCGCCGATATCGCGATATCGCATCGGGTGGCGACGGATGGGTCATAACTTGCATGGAGAGGATAATGCAATCTTGCGATGTGATCTGGCTTTGTATGGTCTGCGGAGTGTTAAGGAGGTCAGCAGGGATTTGTTGCGGTCAGAAGGAGTAAGTAAGTGGGTGCGAAAGGCGTTTGAGGCTTCGGGAGGGGTCCGATCACCTCAAAGGGATTTTATACTCTGGAAGGGGTCCATTGTATTTGGAAGATGGTTTGAAGGGGCAGCATGAGGGTTCTTGCTAAGTTTCAGGTAAATTGAGCAATTCCCAGGGGTACTTATGGTTATTTTTCAACTAGGGGGAGGGATATTTACATAGGGGATGATTTACATAATATTAGTAGGGGGATGGGAAAATATAGGGAGCTAAATAATAATGTCAGTAGTTAATATGGAGATGGTAAGGAAGCGCTAAGTTCAGGAGACCTTAGGCTGTTACAAGGGTATAGAACCTTTGTCGGAGAGAGTATGGAACAACTTTGAGTAAAGCAGATCTTTACCCAAGCAAATGCTATGAAAATGATGAAACTTAAGAGGTATCAAGTAGATCTTGACCGCTTTTGGGGAAGTTAGTTAATGATTGGGGGAAAATGGAGAAAGGGAGTTAGTTATACCTATTTTTTAGCTTCTCGCATAGAACTACATGCTGATTGTGTCCTGAGTAAAGATGATGCCTGGAAATCTAGAACTGATCAGAAATTAGGATTCAACAACCCCAAAACTACCTACCCAGCCTACTTACCTAACATTTTTTCTTCTTTTGATTTGGGTGCACTTAGACTTGCAGACCCATCATTCTGTTTTTTCTTTTCATGCTTTCCTATCTACAGACTACCTTATTTCATCCGAGGGCCCAGATTAAAGCTGTTGGGCCTCCTTGATTCTCTACCTATCTAAGAATCTGCCAAGATTAAGCTGTTTTTGGAACCAGATTACATTCTCATATCTAAAGGATTACCTAGGGAGACCAAGATTAAGCTGTTTGGACCTCCCTTTAACTGAAAATTGGCGATACCGGGATAACTTCTCAAAAATTTGGAAGGAAATTAAATGAACTCTGAGTAGCCTTCTCGCTTGGATACTGTTAAGCAAATATGGAGCATTGCAGCATGCAAAGTATGACATATTTGGCCTGTAAAAAATGTCAATCATGAAATATGAGTAACCTGCTGCAGCAGGAGGCTAACACATAGCCAAGACCAAAATACTTAGACTTTTCCTTAGCCATGATTGGTTCAACAATACCTTGTGCATGCTTTCCCAAGCCCTTTCCTTCATAGCCCATCTTCGACATTAGCTTGGAACCTATGCCTCTAGTATGTTTTTCAAAAGAACCAATATAAGCATTCTTAGCAGAATTTGAAGACAAACTAGAATGGTTTATCTCTTCTTCAAGCTGATACTTGACCAATGCTTCTTTGGCAATAAAGAGCTATGACTCCAACTCATGCATCCTCTTCAAGTTCATATTTGCAATATGAAGTTGCCTCTCCATTTCTTGCAATCTGTCAAAAAGCAACTGCTTCTCTTCCTTCATGGAATTCAACTGCTCTCTAAGTATGCTGCTTTTTCTTCCATCCTCATACATTTCTCTCACCTTGCCCATCATAATGAAGAAGTCTTTCTTTATGTATTCATCAAAAAGTCTTGTGATGGAGAGGGAATTTGAGGATACACTTGAGGAAGTTGTCATTATGCCAATGAACAAATAACTTCAACAATATTAATAAAGATCTTATTTAAGCAACCTTTTGCAACAAACCTCTTGTGCTCCAAGGATTGCCTTAAGGTCCTTTGGGATAGAAGAATGCCTTCAGCCCTTTTTCCACTTTGTCCTTCCTGAACTGAGCTATTAATAGCTTTCCCTTCACTTCTACAAACTCAAGCAAAAGTCAATCTGCAAACCAAGCATACAATCAGCCTCTTGCTGTTCAAACACCTTTCAGACAAGTAGTCTTTGCTTCGTCACTCAAGGATTCTGATACAACCTTCTTAAAGGTGTGGTTAACCAATCTTAAGCTCCAATACCACCTGATCTGAAAATGGGGCACTTAGGCTTCTTGTCTCACTTATAAGAACCTCTCCCAGTTCCAAAGCTTTAAATATTCCCAAGTCTTAATGATTAACTTGTGCGAAATTAAATATATTCTTAAACAATATAGTGTACACTTATGTTTGTTTTAAACTATTCAGGTGTTGTAAATTGATTTTTCTTAAACTGACATAGAGAAAATAGTAGTAAACAATGCAACAATAAAACATGCACAAAACAATAATATTAATTAGGAGTTCACTCAAAACTCTTGGGCTACATCTCCATGAGCTCTAGTTCAACTCAACTAGGCTCTCTGGGATTATGGTATAAGTCCTTTTTACAAGCTCTTGGCTCAACTCCTACTGTTTTACACAAAAATAATGGGTTCATACACCATTTTATCCCCTAGCTCTTGAAGCTTTGGCTCTTGGCTCCGACTCTTGGCTCTTGGCTCTGGATCTTTGGCTCTCTATCAATTTACAGCTCTCTTGGATTTTCACTTGACTTCCAAGTGACTCCCTTGGCTGCTTTGTGCATTTGGTTTTGTTCTTTCTATATTTTTTTGCCTTAGCTTCCTGCTTTGGCTTTTCTTTCAACAACAACCCCTACTTACCCTTTGTTCTCTATCAGTTTGTGGCTTTAAAGCCAATTGACACTTGTCTATTCATTCTCCCTCTCAGGCTCTCTGGTTTCCAACCTTGGTCTGCTCAAATCCCCTCTCTAAGCATTAGCAATCATTGCTAAACGCTTTCAGGGATGGTGGCCACCTGTGCTGTAATAGAAAGGACTATTGGCCTTTGAAATCCCTAAAAGTTTTTAGCAATCATTGCTAAACACTTTCAGGGATGGTGGCCATCTGTGTTGTAACGGAAGGGATCATTGTTCTTTGTTTAGACAGAGAAACACTGTATCACATGGGAAATTTCTGCCAAATAATTGTTTTTCAGACTTCAAAAGTCCTTAAATCCGCTTTATATCCTATTGGGTCTACCTTTTAATCATTTTCATAAGTCGCAACTGCCTTACTTCATGGTTTCCCTTTGTATTTATAAAATACATTAAAACATTGAAAATCCCATAGAATGGCTCATATCAAACTTGAAATAATATGCAGTGGCATTTATAAAGCCCTTCGGGTTCGGTTTCATCGCATCGCATATATATGTATATATATACCTGCTCCGTTGTATTGATCGTCACACTGCAACATCGCGTGGACCTAGGGTAAGCCATATGGTGTGGCCTATACTGACGTGATCCGCCGATATTGGTGATCATGATATCGCTTAGTGTGGGGTCCCGCCTCAAGCCCCATGGCATGGCCACTACCGATGTTGATCTATCGGTATTGGTGATCGGCATATCGCTCAGCCCAGACCTTATGCAATTTCGCATGTCTACCTTTGATTTCCTCTACCTATCACTGTCGATTGCGATTTGCCGATCGGATCTAGACTGTTGATCGGCCATATCCAATGGCTCTTGTGCATTGCTCCTTTGACCGCTGATAAGCCTGTTTTCCACTATTTCTTCATGCTTTTGCCTTCCAATAGTGTTATCCACCTTTTCTTTAATGTTATCCTCTTGTGATAATTTTGGTCTTTAGAAGGTTTAGAGGATTTTTGGGACCCATTTTTAAGGGATTTTGCCCCTTTTTCCAAAGGATAAAGGGTAGCTTCATTTTATGATAACTTCTCCGTCCTAAGTCCATTTTTTCCCATTCAAGTTGTAGAAAATTCAATATGGGACGATCTCTGCAATGGGGCTAGTTCCAAGAACTTCCTTGGACTTTCATTTTCCTCAGGGAGGAGCACTTAGACTTAGGAGTCTATTCAAAATCCAGTTTGGATCAATATATAAATGAGTTCAAAGGCTCATTGGGATTCAAATTTTTGATTAAGCTAGGAGTAGCTATTGAGCCTAGGGATTTAGCTTATTATTGTTAACTTTAAGGTGATGTATGAGACTACTATTTTCTGCTAATGAGAAGTTTGTTATTGAGCTAGATCTGAGCTAGTTCTATAGGGTTGAAACTCTTGGGTTTGGGACCAACCCAAAGGCTTTAGTCCCTCTTTTGTATATATTTCTTTTTCTTATTTTGAAGCATTTCATGTTTTTATTTTGTTGTAGTAGATGTTAGGCTATAAAAACTTGTGATTGCAAGCTTCCTTATCACCTCTCTTTTGGGAAAAATGGTGGGAAAGATTCACAATCTCAGTCAAAAAATATTTGTTTATGATATCTTGGAAATAGGTAGATGTTAGTTATCACTTTTCATATTTAGTTTCTGCAACCTAGGAATTATTTTAACGATTAGAGTAGCATTGTGAAATAGAATAAGATTGTAGTCAAATTTAACTCATATTTTCCATGAAAATTTATGTCATGTTGTTATTGATCATTTAATGCATGTAGTGGGCTAGTTGCAGGGTTGTGTTGACCTGCAAGGGTGGCCACATCTTTCAAATCCACTTATAATTATCTATATCCTCCCTTTACCTCTCACACTACTCTTAAACTCTGTTTCCATAGTCATTTTGTTTAGCCAACTAAAGACACCATGGGCATCCATCTTGGTGCAAGATAGACCTCTGAGAGGTCCTGAGCTTGGCTAAGAGGTTTCCAAAAACTTCATTCACTCCCTCCTACTTTCTTCCATCTCTTCCTACCCTCAAGACACCATCTCCACCCTCAAAGTACTCTCGGAACCCCTCCTGTAGCATCACAGGGCCTCCTGTAGCAATAAAGGACCTTTTGTAGCAACATGTGTAGTAGGCATGTTGAACCATTTTCCTCCACCTATTTTTCTCCCCACTTAAACCTTAGCTTGGTTAAGATGAATAATGACCCCGACCTTGTGATTTGATGATATAGAGAAGATCTTAGACC